>JAFBJQ010001208.1:0-17329 GCA_016785345.1 Trinectes maculatus
ACAAACAGAACTGAGTTCTTTTTGTGTGGGTTCCCTTTTTGGTCCACTTTAGAGGACTGAGTTCGGTTCACTTAAAAGGGACCAAGTGTGAAAACACCCTTAGTCTATCTTTAACCGTTGCCAAAGCCTCCATTGTTGGTATACAAGTGAACAGGGAAGTCACGTCATAGGATACCATGGTTTCATGGTAGGGAAGGGAACAGGGAAGTTGTGTCTCTTTGCGACTGAACGCACCTTTTAATGGTATCCTTCCTGATACAGTGCAACACAACACCAGGCCTTGTACCGCTGACTTTTAAGGCTGCTGCCGACTGACACACCAACACCACCTAACATGTACACCGGTCACAGTAGTTATTGGAAGCATGCCGCACATCTTTCTCATAGTAATGTAACCAAAAAGCAGAATAAAATTCTCAGTTCGCACATACTGAAGGGGTTGATGCCATCAATTAAACCACTTAAATTGAATCTTGGGTGACATAACTCTTCAGACGCAGGAGACGTAAATTTGGGTAACACCTTAATTATATATAAACAAATTACATTCTCTTTTATTGGTGTACACCTCTACCGTGTTCTCAAGTTAACTTAAAGCAGAGAGTACTGAAACCAAGGTATGCAGCCAAGCAGAGCCCAAATCACTTTTCCTAGTCAGCTAACTAACTAAATAGGCCCATAACAGTATACACAATGAACAACTTTACAGAACATTTACAACGTCCACATTTCCGGAACTCTTTTTTTTCTTTACTGAGGAAGGCAGCGATCCGCCTACACCTTACCTCAGTCAGGAAAGCCATTCTGTCTCCTTTCAACTGAGTTCAGTGACCAACCCAGTCGCCAAACATGTCTGGTGGTCGGTGCCCCCTCTGGGGTCTCTGAAGAGGCATGAAGTTCACCGGAGGACGATGAACCGATCCCATAGCAGGCGGTTGAGTCCCAGCCCCATCCAGTTGGGGCTGGACAGGAAGTGCAGGAAGCTGGCTGCTGCTAGGCTGGTCCAGAGATGAGGAGTAGAGACCCGGAAGGACCTCCAGGGCGGCATCCTCAGTGTCTGATAAAACGTGGACCAGGTTACGGCTGTCGACGTCTGGAGTGAAGGAGCTGGAGTCTGGTGAAGGTGGCAACACCTCCACCGGTGCCCAGGTGTCAGCATCATGGAGGGCCGAGTTAGTGTCCAATGGGACCCTGGAATGGTATGGCTTGAGCCTATCATGGTGGACTACTTTAGTCTTTGCTCTAGGGCTCCTTTTGATCCTGTAGACCAAGTCATCCAGCAGTCCCACGACGAAATAGGGGCCCTCGTAAGAAGGTAGGAACTTCCTAACCTTGTTTTTCACTCTCTTGGTGCCTTTGATCAGGTACCAGACTGCATCCCCAACTTTGTGTTGGACCTGACAAATATTTTTGTCATACTGTTGTTTAGCCCGTTCAACAGATTTTCCCAGTGCCAACTGGTGTGAAAGCTCCAGTCGTTCTCTGAGCTGCTGGACGTACTGTGAAGGCGTGCTTGAGTTGTCAGTATCTGGGGGCAGACCAGCAACCAAGTCAATTGGCTCAGTTATTTCTCTTCCAAAGAGCTTCATTTTGGGTGTCAGTCCTGTGGAGCTGTGTTTGGTTGCCCGATACATAACTGCATATGGAATCATGACATCCCAGTCCCAGTGGCAACGTTCGGCAGTGGTGGCCAATACTTTCTGTAGGGTAGCATTAAAGCGTTCCACCTGGCCATCGGACTGAGGATGAAACGGTGTTATGTGTGTCTTTTCAATCCTCAGCAGTACACACATCCCCTGGAACACAGCTGATTCAAAGTTGGTGCCCTGGTCACTGTGTAGACACTGTGGGGCTCCATATCTACACACCCACTCAGAGGCGATCTTCTCCGCCACCGTCACCACTTGCTCATTGGGAACAGGATAGGCTTCCACCCACTTGCTGAAATAGTCTTGTACTACAAGTATGTAGCGGTTACTCCTCTCTGTTTCATTTAGGGGTCCCATCAAATCAACTGCTATCCTCTCCATGGGAGCACCAACCCGCACGGTGCCCATAGCAGCCTGAGGGGTTTTCTTGGGGCAAGCTTTTGCAGCGCATATGGTGCAGGTGTGGCACCAGAATGTGACATCGTCCTTCATGTTGTACCAGAAGTACCTGGACTTAAGGCGTGCAAGGGTCCTCTCCACCCCAAAGTGGCCACCCACTGGGCCATCATGCATCTGTTACATGGTACAGGGGGGCAGTAGGATCTGGGGATAAAACACTTGGCCTTCTGCACAGTAGAATTTTCTTAACAAGACTCCATCCTTCTGATAGAGCCGTTTCCATTGTGCCCAGTATGCTTTGGTAGCTGGGCTATAGGGTGCTACGTCAGTCCACGATGGTCGGTCTCCTGCATCCATCCACTTCCTCACTGCCGATATATCTGGGTCAGTTAGTTGGGCATTGTTCAACTGTTCCTGGGTCCAGCCGCAGAACAGTGTAGGGAGAGCTGGCTCACTCACCCTGTGGATGTTTGGACGGGTGGGGGCATAGCCACAGCTGTCATCACAGGAGGTGTCCACTACCCCCACTCGAAGAAACTCTGTAAATGTTTCCACAGCAGCTGGAATGTCATCCAGGCTGTACTGCACTGTCTTATGCTGACACTGGACGCTTTGATCAAGCTCCGGCACCGAACATGGGCATGACTCACGGCACGGCCTCCTGGAAAGTGCATCCGCGTTCTGGTGTTGTCTCCCTGGGCGATGGATCACCTGGAAATCGTACTCTGCCAGTTTCTCTAACCAGCGGGCAAGCTGGCCCTCTGGCTCTCTCAGTCTAGTCAACCAGCCCAGGCTGCTGTGGTCTGTCCGGAGGATAAACGGCCTTCCTAGCAAATACTGCCTGAAGTGGGAGGTGAACTCCACCGCCGCCAGGAGCTCGCGTCTGGTGGTGCAGTAATTTTGCTCTGTAGCTGACAGCTGCCTACTCCCATAGGCTAGAACCCTCTCCTCACCCCCTTGGGTTTGGGAGAGGACTGCTCCGATTCCCCAATCACTGGCGTCGGTGTCGAGAAACAACTCACCGCTGTCGAGGGGGTAGCCTAGCACAGGCGCAGATGTCAGCCGGCTTTTCAGTGCCTCAAACGCCTCCTGGCATTCAGCTGTCCAGTCAAAGCATGCATACTTTTTGGTGGGTTCATGGAGCGGCTTGGCAAGTGTGGCAAAATCCTGCACGAAACATCTGTAATAGGAAGCCAGACCAACAAACTGGCGTACCTCCGAGATATTACGGGGAATTGGCCACTCAACCAGCTTCTGGATCTTTTGGGGGTCAGTGGCGACACCTCTGGCGGAGACGATGTGCCCCAGGTAGGCCACTTGCTCCCGGAACAGGCAGCACTTGGAAGGCTTCAGCTTGAGGTTGGCTTCACGTAGCCTCGTGAAAACTTGGCTGAGGCGCTCCAGCATTTCCGTAGCATCCTGACCCAGAACCATAATATCATCAAGATACACCAAGCATGTCTCCCACTGCAGCCCAGCCAGGACACGATCCATCAGTCGTTGGAACGTGGCCGGCACGTTGCAAAGCCTGAATGGCATCACGTTTCCTCAAAGAGTCCTTTCCAGGTACAGAAAGCAGCAGCTCTGCGGGCCCTTGGTGTCATCACCACCTGCCAGTAGCCTGATGTTAAGTCCAATGTGCTGAAGTACTTGGCAGTGGAGAGTGTGTCTAAAGTGTCCTGAATGCGTGGCAGGGGATAGGCGTCCTTGATAGTTCGTTAATTTAAGGGTCGGTAATCCACACATAACCGTGGGCTCTGATCTTTCTTTCTTACCATCACTATTGGTGCAGCCCAGCTGCTGTTGCTGGGTTGGGCTACACCACTCTCCAAGTTCTGCTGTACCTGCTGGTCCGCTGCAAGCTGTTTGTCGCTGGCCATCCTGTGTGGGGGCTGTTTTACAGGTGGCCCTGGGGTGGTCAGGATATCGTGCTGCACGAGGCTAGTGTGGCCGAGATCAGTAGGCCCTGTGGAGAAGACGTTGCTATATGATTGCAGCAGTTGGGCCACCCTACTGCGGTCATCCTCTGACAGGCTAGCACAGCTCTCAGTGTACAGGGACTGCAGGTGACTGGGGACAGAAACAGAATTAGTAAGCTCAGACACTGCTGAGGCTTCCCTTGACTGAAGCTCAACCTCTCCCATAACCTTCACTGACTGGAGGAGCCCGGCCACGGCTCCTTTCCTTAAGGTGACAGGTGCAGTGCCAGGGTTGAAGACTCTGATGGGGATGATGGTAATTTGCCGCGTTCGGACAACAATGCGTGCCACTAACACATGGTGCTTTTCGATGAAGCCTTTAGTGGGACTCAGCATCATGTCTCCACCAGCAGCTTGGCGGAGGCGGGCAGTGCCGGGCACTACATATTCACAGCCGGACTCCAACACTGTTGTGCGGGCCACTCTGACAATATGCACCTCGGGCTGGTGGTTTGGGTTGAAACGGGGCACCTTTTAACCAAAGAGGGTTATCTCTCTACGGCCATAGTCCAGGTGGGCATGTGCCTGCCGCAAAAAAGGGTGCCCCAGGATAACCTCGGTGCCCTCAGCTGTGTCGGCTATGATGAGGTTCACATTGGTGATTCTGCTCCCCGCCTGCACTGGCAGAGTGACTTCCCCCAAAACTGTCAGGCCCAAGCCATCCACCCTGCAGAACATCTGCGGTGGATGGCTGGATCTGAGGTCTGAACTCCGTTGACCTGGCTGCATCAGCTGAGTTACCGCTCTGGCAGCCCTTCTGGTCATTTCATATCTGTGTGCCACTTTGTATGCTCTGGCCAGGGTGCGAGGCTGCTCCTCCAGCAGTCTTTGAACCACCTCAGCATCAGCCAAAGCATTAGTGAAGATCTCCACGCTGATGGCGTCCTGTTCCCGTTCAGTACGATCTGCATACACAATGGAAACTTCCTCGTAGACATCATCCCTCAGACTGTGCAGAGCTTCACTAGGCCCTCTCACTCTCTGTCTCAGTTCAATACCTATGGCGGCTGCGTGCTCTGAACATGGCCCGTAGGCGGCGTCCACCTCATCAACAATCCGCTGATAACTCCATCGAGCAGATCTGGGATTTTTATGGACGATAGCGCTGGCAGCACCAGTCAGGCTGAATCGAAGCTGCATGGCCATGGTCTTCTCCGACCAGTGGTTGGCCTGTGCACAGCTTTCAAACAGGTAAAGGAAGTCTTTCCATGAGCCTGATCCATCAAAATGACCTGGCTGTAGAGTGGGGATTCTCTCTTTTTGCTCATACTGTTCATCGTCATCGCTACTGTCCATACAGTCACCACCACACACCATGCGGGCGGAGGGACGCTGTGGTGCGGACTTGGCCCTTCTCCAGCTATGCTGTCCACAATCATCGGCTTCAGGCTCTCTACCCCGCGAAAGTGGTGCATTACAGTGAGGGACTGGGTAATAATCATGGACCCTTCCTGCATTACTGTGTCTCGCCGACTGGGACATACATGGCATGAAGTGGGACTGGGGGACCGGTGTATGGGCCGAAGTTGATGGGGCGTTTGTGATAGCATACACATTGTTTATAGGGGAAAAGGGGTTAGCTGGCCGGTCATCAAAAGTCTGATTGAAGTCATTGTTCGCATCATAATGTAAGGCTACAGCTGGGGTAGAAACCATATTTCTGGGGCCATCATGATAATATTGAGAGGGAAACATAGACTCACTACCCGCAGCGCTCTCCCAATTTGCCGGCGTCCGGAAGGGGTTGTGTCTCTTTGCGACTGAACGCACCTTTTAATGGTATCCTTCCTGATACAGTGCAACACAACACCAGGCCTTGTACCACTGACTTTTAAGGCTGCTGCCGACTGACACACCAACACCACCTAACATGTACACCGGTCACAGTAGTTATCTCTCTTCTTCTTGTTTTCTTCCAGCATCTCCACGCCACACAAACACACATGGCCCCCAGTCTTAAACGGACAGGGCTGGCCGGTGACACTAGGTAATCACCTGTTACTAAGACGCCTTGTCTTTTAGTTATCAAAGAACTGAAATTATATTCCTTTTTATATTTTGAGACAGTCATGGGCACACATGCGAGTCCAAGGCAGAAGTAAGTACTCAGCCACTGCATTCACTGTGGCCTGGTTAACACTGAACAAGGTCTTTTTAAATAGATTCACTAATATGCTGCAGAATGATTTCAGAATCCAATGAAAAAAATGCATTCAAGAGTTATTCATTTATATTGTATCACTTGTTTATCTTTCATAGAAAAGCTTCAGTCGGAGAGTTCAACCTTCAGTAACCTCTACTTTCTCTAAAAAGGTTAGAAATACTCGTCGAAAAATATGAAAAATAATGCTGCTTTGATGAAAGCTGCAGACGTTCACCATGACAATCTATTAGAGAATAAAGGCTGTTCTGTTCGAAGAAAGGCAATCTAAGATTTACCTTCAGTGAAAATACCCATATTCATTTGCGATACCTAGATGTTTTTATGGTACAGGCTCTGTTTGATGCTCACAAACATATGACCAAGAAGGTTTTGATAGCTACCTATGGACAGCCTTACAGACTTTATATGAGGCCAAGGTGAGCTAAGATAAGATAAGATATTCCTTTATTAGTCCCACAGTGGGGAAAATTCACTGTTACAGCAGCCACAGGGATAGCAAGAAGAAATTAGCAATTAGAAAAATGATAAAAAACAGAGTAGTAACAAAGCAGAAATCACAAAAATCTAAATGGTATTATATGTTATTATACATATTTTTCATCTATTCATTGGTCATAATTTGATATTGACATAATAATAATATGGAAGGTGAAAACATACTGTGTCCCTCGGTTCTCGGCTGGGTTTAAAGACAACAGCTAAATTTAGCAGTTGACACGAGTGTTGAGAAAACGTTGATCTCGTACACAGAGAAATCCAGCTTGCTTTTGACCATTTGATCTGGATCTGATCTGTTCTTCTAAGCCCCATGTTGCACCAAATGACCCTTCATAAGCACAGAGTTTACCGGCTCATTCGATAACGCAGGGAGGATCATTTAGAATGATCAAATGGTGACTGATGAGCACCGACACGTTTAAAGGGGAAAAGCCAAACAGCTGAGTCAGTGGCAACATTGAGGCAACATCCACTTGGCTTGAGGTACAGTTGGCTTCTGTCACAGTGATATGGATTTCTTTTCACTGCAGCACTGCTTCACAGCTTTGTCCCTGGGCATTATATGCTCCATCAGTGTTCACTAATTAGAAGAGAGCCTTTTTTGCTGAAAACAAGGGAGGAGGCACAGGAGGGAGGTGTGGAAATTAATCACTGAGGTTTATTAATGAGTGGGTATCTGCCCTGTGTGGCCAGAGAACAATACGAGTAGGAGCAATCAGAGGCGAGCTCCATCCATCACTCTGATCACTGTGGAGACGCCAGCCGAGAGAAGCTTTTAGAGGTAACATTTAATATGAGCACAAATGATGAAAAGAAAAGTGTCTCATAGTATAATAATTACTACGATGTGTCCAAAAGGGAAATTCATTTTAATTTGCAATACCACTGACAGGTATTTTTAAAATCGACTCGACTGTTTGATACATGAGTAGTGTCATAGGTCACAGTACAGGGCGTATGCCAATGTTACATTAACTTTCATGACTTATGATGTAGAGTGCATACTTCATGTGCAGGGTTTGAACTTGAACTGCCTTCTGCTGTTACATCAGTGTAGAGGCTGTCAAACAAACTTTTAACCTGCCTATTAACTTTTATCCAAAAATTGTGTTTGTCTTTTGCTGGTGCAAGTGATGTTCTGCCAACACGTCATAATGATACTGAGAAATGCATGATTGATAGCTGTAAACTTGTTTTATTACACGTGGACCTGCTGACCTGAGTGTAAAGTCAGCAAACTATCAGAATCCAGATAAAAGAAAAGAAATGTGTCAGTTGTGTTGATTCATTGAGCATGTTTGGCTGAGAGAACAGAGAATCGAATAGAGAGTCTGTGGCACGAAGGCATAGATTAAACATTTTTTATCCACCTGTGTGAAGACTCTTCAAGGAGCCTACAACTAAATTCAATAAAAAAGTTTTCACAGTATCAGATTGTACTGTATTCTGTATTGGGAAATTGATGTTATTTCCCCTGATTTGAATGTGAAGTGTAAAAAAAAAATGACGCAAAGTGGAACAAGTTCCTCCCCTCTCTCCAGAGAGGTAAAAGGAACCTCACGCCAAAGCTTTGCATCACAGGGGGCTCCAGACAAACCACCACAGCCACTTCTCAGATCCCACTGCACTTTAAAGGATAAAGGGAAGGCTCCTTCCTGGAGGCCGCTGGTCAGGCAGGGCGGACTGGGACGTGGTTCCTGTGCACTTGTGGTTTTCACTGGATGACTTCATAATCACTAATAAGTCCTGCGGAGCCTCACGGGACCTGGCAACCTACCAGCAAAGCCCACTTGGAGGACACAAGTTTATTTAGTGAGGCGGGCCATGTTATCAAAACGGTAATAGACCAATCGTTGACATGCTTTCACAAAGAGATTTTTTTTTGTCTTCATCACTACACAGAGAGAATAAAACCCTCTCACATTCTGTTAATTTATGATATTAAGTGGATTCTGATTATATTGACACAAATCTGATTCCAGAAACACCACACTGTGTATATTCTGACCCTGAGCCTGCTGGGGACCAACACCAGGTCGGGTTAGGACCAATATTTAGACATAATATTCAGGTCCGGGTCAGGTTGGTTCACAGGTGCTACTAATTATGTGCGCATTGATGGTTATTTACACCAGACATGTCAGCAATCAGGAAAAACCAGCGGCAACCATGGTAACGATTGCCTGTCAAAAGAGAGCTAGCTCAAACACAGGGCAGCTTTAGCCACAGGTTGAGTTCTTCCAGAAAATCCGATGTCTTTTCTTTTAAAACAACATCTTTGACATGTTAAGACACTGTAATTGATAGACAGATCATTCCAACACTGCTCTTTCTCCAGATGAGTCAATTTAGAAGGAAGAAGATTCTTATTTCAAATCCCAGACCAGTAGGGAAAACACAGGGAAGTGATTGAAGATGTTTTGATAGGATGCTTCTCTTTTTTTTTTTCTTTTTCTCCCTCAGTGTCTCCCAGTGAACTGCTGTTGATATATGCACTTAACCCCCGTTTGCCCTTGTGGTGCTGCTCTGTGGCCAGCAGCGGAGGACACGTCACTGTGCTGGGCAGCTATCAGCCCTCAGTGTATCTGAGTGAGTGGGAAATGTGCATCTATCTCGACACAGATAAGGGACAGCACATTATGATGCCAGTGTGTGTTTTATTTTTCAAAGGATGACTTGTATCAGAAACATCAAAATCAATATGATTTCAACATTGACAACATAACTGGTATTTTGTCACTGCGCATGTGACCCATGTTAGAACTAACATTTCTGTTGGCAAGATGATGCCTTTCAAAATAAATACTGTATTCTGTATGTTGATTCACACAAATGCTTCATCTCCACAGGTAAGGCTTTGTGAGGTTTGGACAAGTAAATTGAGGTTAAGGATAAAGCCTGAAAGATTGTTGTCATGGTTAAAAGAAACCTCCATTGACTTTTAATGGGATGCAAAATGCAAACTAGGTTTTAAATGCCAAGCTCACATTTCACTGGTGACTCCAAATACCCACCTGACCTTCTTCTCAAGTGGCTTTGTGGCACTTAAACAGCGTCGCGCTGCTTCCTGGCCACCACAGATCTCTGTCAGGAGCGCATCAACATGGCTTGTTTGGTCTTTTTACAAAACCGATCTTGCAAGATGTGATGTTTTCAGTTACCCTCTTCATGCTGTCTTTTGTGTCGGCATTTCTATCAGTCTGAATACCATCCTCATCTTTTCTCCCTTTGTGTGAACGGTGTCTTTGAGTGGTGCCGCACACATGTAGTCTGTTTTCAATATGGGGTTTTGTGTTTGAGAGAATTCTCTGTTGCTTATTCTTACTGTCAGTAGCAATAACATGTCAGCTCCTCCTCTAGTACTACACATGTGGAAACTACATATGTATTTTGAGTGTTTACAAAATGACTCCCTCTATCGCATCATTTAGACAAGGATAGTCATGTGATCGTACTGACCTGCCGATAAATTGTGGTGAGAACAGTGACAATGTTGTTATTACCAGCAGAACCACAAGCAAATCTAAAACCCAGACTGTTTTAAACTGGAACAAAGTTGTCAATCTTTTGTGCGACATGCTGTGTTTGTTCTGTCGAGAACGGTATTGTCTATTAGGATCTAACGTAAAAAAAGAACAAAATGAATCGAGCCAATCAGTTTCATGAGCCATAGTTGCTGCAAGTGTTAATCCTCTGAGCCTGGATTCATTATCACTCTCTAGTGGATGAACAGAGGCAGCTGCCATTTGCAACTGTTCAAATGGTTTAATCCAAACATCGAGACAGCTAATATGTAACAAACAGGTGTACGTTTGGATTCTTGTGGATTATGTTGTATATATCACTAGCAGCTATGCATCTGTACAATCTAAAGGCTGGTTTGCTGCTCTGCTGGAGACTTACCCACCTCCTGAACAATAATGTCAAAATGATGGCACTTGTAATGCACAGTATGCACTAATTTCACTCATCTGTATCTAACTCATCTATTTGCATTTTAGTATATGTATATATTCATTGTCATTTTTGCAGAACACTGCATGATGGCAAATTATACTTGTGCATTTGCATGCATTTTGGTGATTAAGACTATGATAGATGATTTCTTTCACGCTTTATAACTTTTCCTATAGAAGTTTTATGCTGAAACATCTTTAAGGTTTATGCCAATGTTTGAATAATAAACCCTAATGACTCCCTGGATCCAAACAATAAAGGGCTGAAACTAAATTACAGGTAGACAGAATATGGTCTGTGATAAAGAGAGAAAATGAATTTAGAGAGTTTTGCCAGATGCCTTTAATGTTGTACTTAGACTTTTTCTCTGTCCCTGAATATGATTTTCTTGGACTCAGACTACAATCATTTTAAAATCCTGATTGATTTTCAAAACAGGTTGCATTACGCACCAGAAGCAAACCTTTGCAGATATTCCTCCTTGTAATCACAAATATGGCCTCGTTACAAGATTTGACAATAATAAGGATCACACATGGCACGTCGTTGTTAAGATGGTGTTTTCAGATGGAGCAGCGCACCACTTGATGTCACCTCGCTGGCACGGTCTCATTAGGAAGAAGGTGCAAACAAAACAAATGGAGACAAGTGGTGTGCGAAAAACCTGCTCCTTAGGTGATAAAGCTTTGTACTGACACACAACACTGAGGAGCCTGGATGTGAAGACGGGGTTGGGGAGAAGCAATCAACTGAAAATAATCCTCAGTGACAAGTGAAGATGAGTGCGGAGACCTTTAATTGTCAGTTAAATACACGTCAACCATTGTGATAAGTCTTGGGAGGACATGTCGTACAGGCAGCTGTGTTTTCACACCATATGATAAGGCTCGCCTTTAACTCAGCTGTCGACCACACTCGTACTGTTGCCTCAAACGTTGTTGATATTTTTTGGGATTGTCCGTGTGAGGAAACATAAAACTGGATTAAACTCACACTATTCACATAATCTGGCCTCAATAAAGGAGCTATCCATGGTTCCAGACAACAGATATTTTTTGGCGCATATTTTGGCGCATTGTGCCAATTTGATATATATATATATATATATAATTAGATATATGTTATACACTGTACATTTAATAAACTACACTGGTGATTTTTTAACCAGTTGGGAGCCATAATTGATGTTTATCCTATGAAATGTATTGTTTCTGTTCAGCTGATGGTGTTAATTGCTCTGTGTATACTGTAAATGAGTCTGTGTGTTTGCTGTTTGGTGATGAGCAGGTAGTGAACGGTCGATCCTTCAGAGATTTTTTTTTTTTTTGCCTCTTAGCTGTTGTATGACTACAAAGGAATCTTTTGACAATACACATTGTCATCTTTTCTGTTATTCCTGATTCGTGCCGCGTCATTATCCTGTTGTCACATAGAGGAAGTTTACCTTGTCTGTTGAAAAGCAGACTACTCTTAGCTGAAGAAATCCTGCTCTTTCATTCTTTGTGATAGTGAGCTCTAATACACATTCAGCTTTACTAGTTGAAAAGGAGAAGGTCAAAACACTTACCATAGATGAATTGAGGAGAACTCTTGTCTACAACAGCCTCGTTCTGCTTCCTCTTTTTTGGGCCCTTCGAGTATGCACACTCGTGCTGAATGCGCGCCCCACCGAACACGACCTAGCAAACACTTTGTCACATGGCTTTATTAGACTTTTCTGAGGTAAGCGGATCAAAAGCATCCACTGCAATGAAGTCCATTTAATTACTATGGATCGACTTGATAAATGGATATAAGGCACAAGTCAGCACAGCAACTGCACAAGCATGTGCATACAGTAAAGTCTTGGGAGTTTCATGAATCATAACAAGCTATTTACGCAGTCTCCTGACTGCCTTTGGAAATGTGCACGGAGAATTTGAACAGGCATTTAATTGAGCAGCGAGCATAAAAATAAAATCTGGCAGATGACATATGTTAATACGCCAGTTCGTTTTTTTTTCTGCACTGATATACATTATGTTCTCTTGCACACAAGCCGTAGAGCAAATTAAATATTTATTTGAATTATTTGGATCATACATTTTTGTCTCATTGGTGCGCTAAAGCATTGGACGGTGGGGTGATAAAACTTCCTGAACATTTTGTTGTGTTAGACTAGTCTGCGTTTGCACAAGAGCAACATCATTTCTGTATTCATAAGCAGTCATTGCTCAGTGATCGGTATCATCAGGGAAATTTCAGGTCTCTTTACATCAGCTCTTAGCTTTTAGTCCGATTTGAAGCTTGTAGTCCAGGAAACATATTTTCTTCACTCTGATTTTGGTGATCATGTTGCCCTGAGGTTTGTTTTTGTTTTGTTTTTTAAAGACTGAGGTGCCAATCATGGAGCCTAGTCATATAAATGAGGTCTGACACTTGGCACCAGAAATCCCAGAGCTGAATGCAGAAACCTCACTTCTTCATTATGGCTTAATTAAGCCCCTTAAACACAGTTGTGGATTCTGTATGCTGATGGCATTGGATTCTCGGTTAAATATACTCACAGGATTCTTTTTGCTGGAAGAGGAACATGGGGGCTTTGAAGCCTTTGTGTACATCTGCCAAGATGTGTATATCAGCAGGAATATATCGCTGCTGCAGCTGATAATTGTTGTGAGATGTAGCTTTGCCTGGTCGGATGAACTCACATGCCTCTGTAGGCTGTGACAAAAGGACACTGCAGTGTGATGCTGCGTATCATTACACTAATTTAATTCCTAACAACCCCTTCGTGTCCCATTTCGATATTGCTGACATGTAATTCGCCCAAGAAGAATGCTAAGAATAAATTATTGTGTCAGACAGATGTGCTACACTCTAAATAAGCCATGGAATAAAAAGATATGTCTTATTGTGAAAATTCATGCACAGGCACATACTGAACCTCTGTGGAAGGCAGCATACCAATTATTGGTGCCAATATAATATGATAGGTGAGAACAGAGAGCCGATCATAATCTAGTCCATAACATGTGTGGTTTCAGTGCAGGGCTTTCTTGATCAGATGCCCAAGTTTCATGGCAGGACCAGGATTTAGTGAGGCCTGTCGGGACGAGAGAATGTGAATTACGGCTCAATGTTCCTCGACAGTGCTGAGCCGGTGGCTTCATCTCTTCTGACAGGCTCTTGACTGTGTGTGATGATGAGAGACAGCTCCGGGTTTGTGCTCAGCACCGGCTCTTCAGCTGACAATGTGAATTATGGAGACCCGAAGGAGCAAACGCATGCATCAGCAGACCCCCACTCCTATTAATCCTTCCCTCAAAGGTTCGCTGCAGAGTACCCAGACATACCTCAGCACAGCGTGCACGCACCTCCAACATGATGGAGGCAATGGTCCCAAGTGCTCCACCCATGTCTGCTTCAGCATCTTCAGTGAAAACGTCAGTGCTCTGATAGAGCTTCCAAAAAGTGCTATTCAGTCGAGTTTGGTGGAGACTGTGATGGAGCCTTGTAATGCCTGCAGAGCTACTACCAAAGTTCAGTTCATAAGAGCATCAGGTCATGAAAATGGAAGGAAGTAAAGGAGGCAAAATGAAAACATTTGTTTAAGTTGTATAACCTGGATCTGGCAGATGTATCTAGCAACCAATTCAAATGAATCAAGTAGGCTTAAAGTCAGCAACAAGAACAACCTCGCTCTGCTCACCCTCACACAGCATGAAGATTGTTCCATTCTGAGGAGACAAGCACCTCCAGAACCAACAGTTCTTCTCCAAGCAGACTCTGTCACAGTTTCAGTTCTGCCATAATATAACTAGAACCTGTAAAACCACCATGTGTCACATGCACCAGAGAGAAGCACTTTCAGCCATTGTATCGAATTGTTTCAACTTCAGTATTTTAAGTGGCTCGTGTGACTTTATGATATGAAAAATAATTTTCACATCCATAACCATTAAAAAGTGAATTTTAGGGAAAAAAAACACAATTTGAATATTATTCATTTTATGTATTTGTTTTATTGTGAACACTTTGATACCTTTTAGTTTGTTTCACTTTTTTTTCACCTCCACATCTGTGGGTATCAGTTTGCCCAGTTAACTAAAGAAATGTCCTTTATGATCTAATCCATGCTCCCTGCTGTAGGTGATGGATTATTATCAAACATTTGTGTTTATTTAAGCATTCCGACCATTGTGGAACCCTAACTTGGGCTTCTGCCGTGGGAGATAGGAAAAGTGAGCTATTCCGGAGGAGCAACAAATCCCTTTGCTTGTTCCTCACTAATCCTCCCTTTGGATGGTAGCTGCACAGCAGAGCTTAGGAACACACCACCCAGACTGAACCGTGATGTCCAATCTCCAGGAGACAATAGAATTGGTGAGTGTATTTTCTCATCTCTTTTCTCTGTCATGTTCACATGCCCACACACATATGCGCACTCTGGTGCCTACTGCATCCCCCGCCCCCGGCCCTCACAGCCAATCCACCACCACAAACCACCAGATATGACAGATATACATACATATATATATATAGATACAGATATATAGATATAGATCTATATATCTGTTTTTAGATTTGAGATTTTTCTCGTCAGATCTAAGATCCGCTGAGTTGGTGCTCATACTCATCTCATGTCAAATGAATCCAAAGTATCTGTTGAAATGTCAGCACTCTCAAATATAACATGAAAGCTAATGTTTATTAAATTACAATAATTTGGTGCCACTAGCATCTTGCAACGGTCAGTCTGAGTGGCGCATGCAGCGAGTGTGAGGAGCCATTAGCGAAGATCCTGTTGCACACTGGCTGACGGTTAATGTCGTTACTTTGAAGGCCAAGTCTCCGCAGTTGGCATATTGTCTCAGGTTAACCACACACACAGACACACACACGCACACACACACAACTCCACCCTCATCTACCTCATCCTCAGCTACTGTTGAATGTATCCATTTCACGGTCAGTACATTTGTATGTGTCGATACAGATCTTTGCTGGACTCTAATGAATGTTGCGATTGATTTCACATTCCCGGCATGCTGCGTTTTCCTAGCTGCTGGATCGAGATGTTCCAGCATCAAAATGTATATTGTTGCACTAATCAGTTAATTTGTGTGAACAATCTCTGGCTCCCTGGAATTTTTATGAACCCCATCACATAATAAGATGTTCTGTATTTCATTATATGTTTTAATATTGATGCTTTGTTTAGGGTTTGTATACCCTTTTTTTGTTATTTTGTTTTGTTTTTAATTGGAATCCAAAAATCAGGGAGACGTTGGTGGCTTTATACAAATTATAAATGTACCTAGTTGGTAAACAAAGCAGTGGACATTTATTCCTCTCACATTTTTACTGTATTTTAAAAAAAAGGGTCTTTTGGCTGTGAGAGACGCTGCGATATACGAGAACTGTCTTGTCATATTAAAGGCTTTAACCTGGGCTGGATTGAATAAACCTCTGCACCGGGAAGGACACATTATTGAATTGACAGCTCCATACTACTCGAAGCCAAACCTCCTCCATTTATACAGCACTGTATGCATTTGATTTCACAAAATGAAATTAGTTTGATACAGGTCACATTTCTCCCACTCAGTGTTTTCACACAACATCAGCATCATCTTTCATTATCTGCTGTGGAGGTCCTTCCCTGCACTCATAAATACTGTAGGTTATTCTATTGCTGTCAGTCTTCCTGCTGCCTCGTGAATGTACTGCTGCCACCGCACAGGGTCAGGGGATATACGGGGAGTGGTCCAGAGTCTCAGGTAGATTTCTGTGTGAGTGAAGAGAATGAGCAGATGAAGTGTACTGTATGTGGGGCAGTCACCATCTACAGCCAGTGACCCACTCAGACAGGAGTCTCTTGCCCAGGGCTGTCCCTGATCTGTGCAGTGGTCATATAGATGCCACCTGCCGTATGTGTACATGTAACACTGATGAATTATTAACACTGTAGCTGAGGATGACGAGAGATGCACGACAACACACTTGACCAGTGGTTTCACAGTGGAGACAAATGAAGGCAACATCTGAACTCCCTCTATTTATCATTCATAACCAGTATATGAACAGTAAATAACTGGAGATCGCAGCCAACCACGCCTCAGTGCTTAACTGTTGGTGCATTTATTTTTACTGACATACTAACATAAATAAAATAAATAAAATGGAACCTGATGACATTGATTTCACAATAATTAATTATATTAATTAATAATAGCACAATTATAACTCACTACAGCTTTATATGTTAAAAAAAATACCAAAAGGCAACTATTGTTTTATCCCTGATTCTTGTTATTAATAAACCAACATTTCAATATAATCTTTCATATATAATATTATTATAGTAGAATACAGCAGTATAGTCCAGAGTCATGTAATAACACTGCACTGCAACAAGCTGCACTGATACATATTCAGTCAGAGCACAATGTTGTTAATAGGTATGGTGTTTAAATGCTGTCCGCTCAGGTTTTGATAAATGCATGAACTGCTGTCACAAGAATTTCTTCATTATAATTGCTGGCGTAGATTTTCTGTGGGGGTTATATAAATCCATCACAGGTGGGAAAAACTGCAAATAAAGCTTCAAGGTTCATTCTTGACCTTTGTTAGCTTGAGGGGAAAAAAGAACCTCCTCTCATGGCCTTCAGCAGACTTTGCTTAGCTGTAATAAGAGGGAA
>JAFBJQ010001208.1:20868-72299 GCA_016785345.1 Trinectes maculatus
TCTCCCAATTAGCAGCAGACGAGGCACACCTGATTTTGAATCAGCTCATCTCCTGCTCTATATAAGCCTGGTCTCTTCTCTACTTGTTTGCCAGATGATTGCATGTGTTGGGTAGTTCACCTCTACCACCTCTTGTTTTCTCCTTGTGGTTTTTGGATTTGAGTTTTGGTTTGTTTTTGCTTTTCTGGACAATAAACTACAGCTTCACGTCAACCTGCCTGACTCAGTCTCTGCTTCGGGGTCCAATCTACAAACGCTATCCTGACAGTATTTTATATTATTGATTAGATAATAGGGGGCTAATGCTGTGAAGTATGACAAAGTCCAAATTAATTTGGTCCCTCCCCTAAACACATTTTATAAACAGACTTTATGTTACCAAAAAAAATTACAATTTCCTACACAAACAGGGGCATAACATGTGTAATAGTGATTGTTACATACAACTTTCCATGAAAACGACTTTTTTACTCACCAAGGCCACCATAATGATAGCAATCCACCAACGTGCCAGCACATCTGGCTTGTAAAGGTGATGGGAGATAGCAGTTATTTTATGATCTACCTTTTATTTATAATTATTTAATCGTATGTCATGCTCAAAACACACCAGTGAGTCTAATGATGTTGGTCCATGTTCAATACCTTATTCAAGACAAAGGTCTTGAATAAGGTATCAAATACGTTAGTTACTCTTTTCAGGAGAAATCGTCTGGAGATATTTCCGTCTGCCTCTAATGTCCTTCATCGCACAAAGACATCTCCTCTCAAGGTGATAAATGACTTGCTTTTGGTAACTAAGGTGGAAGATTTGGTTGTAGTCCTTCTTTATCTCATCACATTCAATCCTTCATTCCCACTCTCTGGACTGGCATTCTCTCCTTCTATGCTCCTACCTCTCTCTCTCTCTCTCTCTCTCTCTCTCTCTCTCTGCTCACAAGGCAGTCTGTGTGAAGTTTTATGATGTCTCCATGGTGATGCTCCAGGTTCACGTCCTTCCCCAGAACATACTACATTCACATTTGGCTTCTTCTATTACTCGTTACCAGTTACACAGCAGCAGCTAAAGTACGTATAGCACCTTTATCATCAAATTAACAGTATTATAAATTGTCTATTACATCATTATCAGCTCAGAAAGAGCACACCTATTCAAACATGCCTGCTCATGTCTACATATGTTTTTTTGCATGTGTGCATTATTTTTGTTATTATATACTTATTTACCAACTGGATCACTGAGTTAGTTAGCTGATTTTGAATGTTAAAAAAATAGAAAACACTAAAATATTCTCCAACCGTCTGTACTCCAATGTTCCCTATAAAACAGAATATAAAATGTACAGATGCTGCTTGACGTCTCTCAATAAAACTTTGACAACAAAAGTCAACTCCTCTGGCTTTATGAGCACACTGGTAGCAGCTGCACTCAGCAGTCAGCTTAGCGCTTCCCAATCATCATCACTTTCTGTGTGCAGAGAAATATGACACTGAGACGCGGGGGGAGAGCTGTTGTATATTTATTGAATCGCCACACCTTGGTTTTCAGATCAATACCTGGATTTATGTGCAAGCGTGCAACATATTTTTACCCTCACCTCCACACTGGAGGGCACTTAGATTGGTAAAAATCTATTCCTTTGTGAATGATTACACATCATTCACGCAGGACATTGTTTAATTCGCTTGTAATTACGCAGCCGAGTAAAGAGATCGGGCCGTCTAATTAATTAACACTCAGATCCCTCGCATGCAGATCAAACTGGTTGCAGATTCCTCTATTTATAATCCACAGACAAAAGTGAGAAATATGCCGCTTGTCCCCAAAGTGATAACATTTACTCGGATGAGTCACTGCGTCGTAGACGGCTGCACTACGCATGAGATCATGTGCGAACTTGACAACTGAGATGATTGGATACACTTGAAGAACCAGGCCACACGCGGTTAATTAAAATTAGACACATTTGCATAATACAGCAATCTAGACATGAAACCCACCTGAGTCTGATCCTACTTACACCTGCTACCATATCTGAAGATGGTCTCTGGATAAGGAAAACTGCATGTTCATGCAGGTTTTCATGCAAACTAGATTCTTGCGGCCTGCATAAAATTGTATTGTACTGAGAATAAACAGTACAATACAAGTAGAGTAAAATCACTGCAATGTTCATTACATGTTTGTTCACGCTTCCTGATGCTGTTTTTTTGCATGGTTATTGTCTAGGTCACTGTTCACGATTGATTCACACCAACATGCAGAATGTGGAGGCTCGGAAAAAATACTTGCCATCTTACAACCCAGCATGCAGTTCTTCTGACACATTCATGGCCAAATCTGAGATCTCAAGAGCATCCTGCATCGCTCCCTTCCCCTCGGATGCACCGTGTTTGCTTGCCAGCTCGGCTGAACTAATTTGCATATTTCGATCTGATCACAAAACCGGCACAGAGAATGATCACTGATACCAGGTGTAAATGCAAACGCCCCGTCATTAGATGTTGTTATGCAGATAATGTATGCGTGCAGACTCCATGTGGAAACCAGGAGGAAGCGGAGACCATTTGCAATCTGCCTCAGTAAACACAAACATGAGAAGAAAAAAAAACATAGAACCGTAACTATAAGGAGAGAAATGATCAAAGCTGCGGAGTCGTCAGTTCATTAGAGCAACCTCTGCTTATTTATATTTATGTGGCTTTAAAAATGTTCTGACACCACTCTCAGCACATTAAATGGGATTGTACTTCAGTGGAGGGAATCAGACTAATATCATCATTGTCCCTGGTCTTAGCACACAAATAACTGGGTTATAAAAACCTGAGCTGATTTATATTTATGTGATTTTGAAAAGGATCTGACAGTGTGCTGAAAATATAAGATTAGCACTGTACTTCAGAGGACACCAGAGAAGATTTGCCATTACCCTTGAAAATGGATTTCTTTTTTCTTTCTTTTTTTTTGGGGGGGGGGGGGGGGGTTGAAGGGGGGGGGGGGGGGGGGGGCTGTAAATAATTTAATATGAGATAAGCTTCTGGGTTTGAAGTTTGCCTCTGTCAGGTCTCAATATCCCTCAAGTCTGCTGAGAGGTTCACTGTGGCCCAGTGCGGTACAGCGGCTTTTTCCAGGCACTGGTGGCGGCCACATTAAAATGCTCAGTGAGGTTTTAAAGCCAAAAAGTCTGGGGGAAAAATTCTAAATCAATCTACAGATGATTAACTACGACCCATTTCCAGCTGCAGTGAACTGAGTAATGTTCACCTGGGAAAATAAAATCCTCTTTCTCCGCCTAAACCAGACCATCATATAAAGTTAGCATGCGAAATGCTCATTCCTAATGTTTAGGAAGCTACTGTTCCTCTAAGTCTCACTGCTAAATGATGAATGGACAGAATGAAGCAGATACTGACACGTGGCCATGTTCAGGGATGAAGGGATTAAATGATGAACAAGACGGAGGGTGGCTGTTATGTGACTATCAGCCATTAATAATGTTAGTCAGTGGAACTGGCTGTCCATAATAGCGCCAAACTTTTTGTTACATCATTGCCGCTTTAAGTGATTACTGTCAAACACGGGCCATCGTCTTCAGCCCCACACACTGCATCTCCATTAGGACGGAGTCACGCTCCAGAGGCAGCCTTTCCTAATCACATGTGTCACTGACACCAGCACAGATTTGCATGCACAGTGCACCGCAAGCGCAGCGTTCAGGCATTATTCCGCCAGCGCCGGCGTGCTTTACAAAAAAAAAAAAGCATTCTGTAATATTAGTCTTGAGACACATTTTCAGCTCGATTGACTCTGTTCACGTTCAGAGGTGACAAACAGATGGGATGTGCGAGCTGCAAAGAAAAAAAAAGAGGCAGGTTTAAGGCTGTCAAATCAATTGTGGGAGAAGTTGTAAAAGGCTGACGCCGCTCCATTTTCTCTCCTTTGGGCAAAAGAATCAACGCTGTTCAAAAGGCTCCTCATTATCGCCAATAAGTGAGTTGAGTTAAATCGTTTAATTCAAATTTCACTCAATCAGACATTGAAGGTGGATCGTGCTACAATGCTTCTGACCCTAACACTGTTGGAGCTGCAGAGTTTTATAGCGTTGACAATTTGAGTCCTTGGTTTTATTATACAAAAGTACAGCTATTACAATACAATACATTAGAAACAATATAAGGTTTAATATAAAATTATTTTTTTAATATAAAAGATAGTGTGTCCATACACAGCGTATTTTTATATATGTATAGACATATGTGTGTGTTGAAATAAGGAAGAGAGACCTCTATCACCTCTTAATGTGGATTTGGCTGCAGCTAAAAGGTTTAGCGCACCAGACCTGAGAGGCCTTTTAGAACGGGGAGAGTAAAACACTCGCTGTGTGTAATTTGTGAAAGTGGACAGAAATTGTCAAACACTGCAGAGGAGTTAAGGTGACGTGGGAGAAGAAAATGTCAAAGTCAGGGTCCTGGCTGCAGGATTTTACCAGATATTGGAAGCTGAGCTTCTGCTGTTGTCATGAGGAATGAGAGCAAATAATAATGAACATGGAAACATGTTTGATTTGGGGACAGTGTGTGGGCTTCAGATTAGGACCTACTGTATGTTGTTAGGGTTCAGAGATGTCTGATCTGTATGTGAGGTGTGCATCTTGGAAACATTATTTCTAAATTATCAAGGAAAGGTGCATGGAAACAGTTCAACGTCTAATAATACAAACTGAAAATACAAAATTCCTGGCATACAGGAAGACCTGTACATACCGGATTATTGAAGAGAAAAACAAGTACTCAGAAGTACAAATAGGCTGTGACTCCAATTCCATGTACTTGGAGCCGTTCTAGCTTTAATTGAAGCCATGTAATCAGCAACTATTGTGAACATGATGTTGGATGAATAAGGTATGAACGCTAGAAAATGTAGAATAGAATTATTATCTACCTCACTAAGCTTATTTCATGTTCAGAAATAAATTCACATTGGCATGTCCTTGTTCCAGCAAATTAAACATGTGGATACATTCAAATCCAAATTATGGTTGTGGAGATGTTGGCAAGGTTGCGTTGTGACACTGAAATCAAATCCCACCGTTTGCAGCGTGAGTGCTGCAAAAGGCATTTCATTTTCATTTTGACGGTCACATCCAGAACTTAAATCCAAATTTAACACCTCACAGTTTTTCATTATGATTGTTTGTTTTAAAAGTAAAAAAAAAAAAATCATAAAATAACCATGTAAATGTGTGTTTAGCACTGTCACCAGTTTTAGTGACCTGTTAACAAATCTGGCCCTCACATGCATGTGTGCACACTAACACACACACACACACAAGCTGTGTCCTAATTCCAGGGCTTCATCCTTTGGAGGACTCCAAGGCCATACCTAAATTACATATCTATCTGGTCTATAGGGGATTTCCCTATAATCCTGCTGTTGCCACTGTCACCTAGCAATAGACATATATTTGAAACATATGTGACTCTGTAATTATTTGAATAATAATTGACATTTTGATTTATTTGGTTTAGTTGAAGCTTGACATTTAAAAGTATGTTCCTGTGAGTGTTTTTCATTGGTCACGCTCGCATTTCGATGCGTTCATCATGCAGTGAATCCCGGTATAGGTTAGGCTGGGATGGATCCACCACTGGATCCTACAGTCACACCACGGATGCTCAATAGGACTTGGAATGACATGGAATTGGGGCCCAGATACAGAGCGTGTGTTCTTAGGTACCTGCACTCCTGCATGGAGGGGTTGAGCTTGTTATTGGAGAATCAAGTGCAGTTGATGGAGAATGGGCTGAATGAGCAGCCATGCATGTTTTGTTAGTACTTGGCACTTGCTGAGGAGAAACTGGCACAAGAGTGGGCATCTGGGGAGGAGAAATTGTACTGAATCCCTCCCTTCTGCTCCTACTTGATGTTTGTTTTTCATTCTTACCCGCTAGGAATATTTTTGAAGCAGACAGCCAGTCCCTTTGTGTTGCAGCATAGCCACAGTGCACAGGCTGTACACTGATTTTGCATTTGCAAAAAGCACCGCCGCTCAAAAACCCGACCTATCTCCATCATCACATGGAAAAGAAGGTGATAGAAACTAATCCACCACCAGTACAAATAAAAATAATAAGGAAGACTTCTGATCGGGCGCCTTACACTTAATGATGTCTGTAAGGGTTTATGAAGGAAAGTGAGGCTAAAACCTGGAAATGTACATAGACCTCTACGTGAACCTAAAAGGTTTGGACTATTGATGAATAATTATAGTTCTTTTTTTTCCTTACACATTTAAGACTTAGCTTTGCACTTGAGAAAATTTATTCAAAGTATGTAGATTTCTTTAAAGTCGCCCCCTAAAGGTCTTTCCGATAAAGAAAATAACACATTTATGGTCTATACCCCCCCCACCACCACCACCACCACCACCACCAGAAATAAACACACACACCCAGTTGCTCCTCTCTCTCGTAACTTCCGCCCAACAGTTCCGCTCCTTATCTTTATTCCGCTGAAATTCCCCAGCTGGTGTCCAACAAATTCATAAATATATAAATTACTGGGAGGTGTGAAAGGCTGCATTCGGTTGTGTCACCACAGATGTATCCTCATTCACTCACAGGGGTCTGTTTT
Source organism: Trinectes maculatus (assembly GCA_016785345.1). NCBI lineage: Eukaryota > Metazoa > Chordata > Actinopteri > Pleuronectiformes > Achiridae > Trinectes > Trinectes maculatus. The sequence goes on from JAFBJQ010001208.1 coordinate 27,503, forward strand.
GGCATAGGTGCTGTGGCGCATGGAGGCTTCTGAAGACTCCGAGAGACTGTACAGGGAGAAGCAGGGAGTAGGAGGGCTCTTATCACTGTGCTGGCAATTAATCCTCGTGTGCTGCACTCCCACATATACACGACTCTGCTCCCGTGTTACAGGCTGAGAGACAGCAGGTGTTCAGGACAGAGTAAACAGAGGAGAAGCTGGAGGGAGGGATCGTTCGGCCTGTTCCAGTCTGATATTATTTGGCTCACACGTTGGACTAAAACAAGAAGGGACCTCTCTTGGTATGCAAAACCTGTTTAGCCTTCCCTGTCCAAATACTCGGCCGGGGCCCAAGGTCACACTTACTCTACCCCTGACGTGTCAGCCGCTGAGGAAAACGAGCAGACACTTTGTGTTTTCTTCAGCAGACATGGCCATCTCAGTTATTCAAAACAACCGTTTACCAACTCACTAAAGTTATCTCGCCATGTAAATAACTTGTTCCTTGGTTTGAAAACAATGTGACAAATTGGCAGGATCATATCAACTTGGGCAAAAAGTCCAAATTTTGAACAAAATGCTGACCGCAGTAGGTGTCAGCCAGCAAAAATAAGAGGGCTCTAATGTGATTAACTGGAACGTGACTGCAGATCATAGGCACATACAGAATAGTCAGGTCAATTTATAAGTGCTATATCCCGCACCATTCCACAGATGCATGAGTTTTTAAGGAGCACTCCTACATGATAGTTCAATATAGTTATTGGACTCACATGAGACAAATTTAATGATTTACTACAGTTTAGTAGTCTCTTTATAGGCACTTAACATTCCAGTTCTAGTACTTGGAACGACACCCGAAACTGGGTGTATTTTAAAATACAGTGTTTTATACAAATAGCTACTGTATCTGATTTAGAGTCGCTGCAGCACAGGAAATGAAGTCTAAAATCCAAGACTGTGGTTCAGCGCTTTCAGACATGGCACCATTTGACCTCACTTATTTAGTTTAAACAAAGAGGCATTAGGGGGAAATTGAATTTATTACCTCGTTATGGCAACAGAGGATTGGGCAGGGAGTCGTGTGAGATATGAATATCCATCCAACAATAGTTTGAATCAAATAATAAAAAACAAAAACGTTATATGTCTGTGTGTATATGTACAGTTTGAGAATCATGAAGAATTTGCCAATGCCAGTTGATCTAATAAATGTCATTTTATTTCACTGGATGATTTTCAGATTGTCCAATATCCTATATCAATATAAAATGTGTGCATATTAATTATATATTTGTAGATTTAGTTTAGTCTTACCAATGTAAATCAAGTGACAAGTGATACTGGTACAGTCTGACTAAAAACATGTGAACCGTAGAAGCGGAGAGATTCTGACATTTACTGCCTCAGAGCCCATTTGCACCATCTCCCTTCCTGATGTGAAGCCACACCACCAATTTGTAAAACAGACTCCCCATTAAAAATATTTCATCTTAAGCATGAGCTAAAATAACCCCGCTGACACGATGGGGTTATCGTCTCTGACTCGACATAACTCTACCAGTGCCACAGAGGACATTTTACAGTTTAGTACTTTAATGGGCTGAGTAGTACCCATGATGACTGAACTGATCTTTACATGTAAAATTAATCATGTTCCTCTTGACTCTCTACAGCGATGTCTTCTACCAAACTGGCATAAATAAAATCCTGATATTTAACACTTCAGCCTTGAAAGTACATTAGTGAAAGCCCTGGATGATAGCGCTATTAGAGCAGTGGTGTGGTGCTGCAGCCTCAGCTCCAGTCATGGTATATAATTAGCATACTGTCAGATGTTATCCTCTTGGCCTCCAGATGCGCTGCAATGACCTTTAGCGCCATTTGAACTTTGTTTTACTGTTGAATATACATATTCTCCATTGTCACACGCACTTTCTTTTGACATTTTCATGCAGATCACGCAGATGTACATCTGACTTTCGCTTTTGAACGTGAATATGTGTCTGGCCATGTTTTTCCAGCATGGCCTTGGGGACAGCAAGGTTCTGGCTGTTAATATCACAAGAATTACTGGAATGATTAGAATAAAGTTTTGTAAAAACAATCAGTCTCATAATGAATCATGCTGGAAAATGAAATCTTGGCAACTGTAGAATGAATTACCATGAAATTTAATACATGTGGCATGGTCATGGCGGCCAGAAGGCAAATTCTAATTTTTCAATCTATCACCCCGATCCAGTCAAAACTTGCAACATCTGCTAAAAATGTCCTTAATTGTGCTTTGCTTTACTGCTAATTAGGAACTCTCTGTACATAAACACCTGCTGGACCTCAGCATGTAAACATGATATTGTCATGATATGCAGAGTTACTGTATATATATATTTTAAATTTGCTAAGGGATATTTGCAGATATGTCTGTCAGTTTATGATATTCTGCAAACGTCAGTCTCCGAAACACCACCAACCCACCCCTCCTCCTCTCCACCACCGCCACCGTACTCCCAGATGTGTCGGCCAAATCTTCACTTTTTATTTACGTTTCGTGTTTGACCAGAGATGTCAAATCACACAACAAAAACGCATTCCAGACGAGCTCTTCCTGTGCAGTCAACTGTGGCATCATTGTCATTTCCAGCCATTGATGTTGAGGCAACTGACTGTCCAAAGGGATCTTCTATAAGCCATGGTAATAACAATAGCTGAATGGCTGCATGGGGTTGAGCATGGCTATAGAGGCTGTGGGCAGTGAGAGTGCTGTGCATCTGGTAACAGATGGTATGAATAGGTTTATGAATGCTTGAGTAGGCTGTCAAAATGATGTAATCTGGCATTTAACCATTTGGGATGTATAAAGGAGGGAATATAATGTGATAAGCAAGGACAGTGCTATCTGTTCTGCAGCGCTGAGCAGGAAGAAAATCTGATCTATAAGTGTGGATGTGTCAGGAATAATGGCTTTCGCGGTACTCTGCGATAAAGCATGCCATTTTGTAGATGTCATATGTTGTGATCACTGGAGACTTCTGTATGGTATTTCCACTCCACAGAGATGCCTTTTAGATACGATCCTCTGCCAGACCGCGCTTTCAAGGATCCATGTGCCTCCTCTACTGCAAACATTTGCATTCGCTGCACGCCGCACATCTGTTGGTGTATCAAATTGTCCTGACGCAAAGTGCTCTTCTCAAAACGAAAAAAAAAAGAATCCCTGCCAAGGTTGATTTACCAGCTCAAGGTTGCAAAATGCTGCTTTGACCTCAATCCACTTATAATTGGGTTTAACGAGCCCATCCATTCCATCTATTGCTTCCTGAGTCCAGGATTTTATCAATTATCTTCTCATAAGTGCTTGGGCAAAATATGCCTCACCAGTACAACTTGGCTCATTAGCATACAAATATTAATGTTTAATTATCTTCATACTTTATGGGGCTACACTGTGATATTTTCTGTGCTATGCAAATTAGGAAAACAGTATTTTTCAGGGTCATTTAAATACAGGATGCGGGTGGTGCATGGTGTATGTAGACTATGACTCACGAGTCTGCTCTCACGGGAACATGACATGTAAAAATGACAGCGTTGATGTGTGTCAGGAGGACTATTAACGCTAGCGGGGGGTAGGGGAGCGGAGGGGGGGGTCTGCTGAGCCTCAGCACTTGTCCCCTCGTCTATAAAGTAATTGGATGTCAAGGCCTTTTGGACACCAAATTTGTGTTCTCTTTCAGGCTAATGCTCCAGCTGACTTCAGCCGTGTTAATGTGCTGCCTGAACAATGACATGCCCTCTACTTGTATGTGTATGTATGTGTGTGTCACTAACTCCAGTCCCATCATGCTAAGCGGCTCTGCCTCCCCCACAGTGGCACATGCACTTGATCCACCCCGCAGAGCAGCTGCACTTTTACCTTGCCATCACTCTCGCAAACAGCCAGACTGAGACCTCAAGTACTTTGGGCTCCTATGCCCACTGAGATGCATTTAAATCAGATGTGTGACAGTTGTGCGCATATGCAAGCTATGAATATAAACGTGGTAAGATTGAGGCTGCTGAACCTGAGTGGATGTAAAACGCCAGTCCCACATGGAGATGAATGTGATGTAGAAGACTTGGCTTCGGAAGTGCTACTGGAGCTGGAACACGTGAGAAATATTTGCTCGTAGCTCAGTAGAAGCAGATAAATATAAATTGATTGGAAGTGAACTCCCGCAGTGCACTGTGCCATCATGTTTATAGACAGGTGGAGATCCAGAGTGAAGTGCTGGGGGCGTCAGAGGAAAGAGGGTCTGTGCACAGTAACATTCAGTCTTAGGTGTGTAGCTAGTCCGCAGTGTTTTGGCTTCCACCGAGTGAAAAAAAAGAAATCAGAAAGGGACAATAGCCTGTTTTGGCCCTAACTTGCAACTTGTGTACAAGTTACAAGTTCCTCATAAAGTGCACTAGACGTCATTATGGCCTTTAATATACTCTAAACCTGTAATTCACAAATCACTTTACATCACACAAAGAGTTGGGCTTCAAATGGTGCAGAGAAGGTTGCTGTGACGGAATCTGGATGTGTGAATGACAGGCATTATCATCAGCTGTCCACATTAGTGGTACAAGGAAATTAAATGTGATTTTCATAATAACCAGGCACATTGTTTCCTGTTGATTCAAATGATGAAAAGTGGCTATCCATCTTAAAATAACCCATGAGCTGTCATACACTGTGGCAACTCTTTGACAATACATCATATTCCTGAGGTCCCTGCAAAGCAGTGCCTCTAGAGGGGGTACACTGTAAAGTTGATGAAGATATTATTATATAACCTTTAATATGTTGGCTAGTGTAGTCACAAAGGAAAATAATCTTCCTTCTCACTCTTTTGTCAAGTTTAATTTGTAATACGTAACCTAAATAAAAACCACATTAGTTATAAAACGTCTCAGTCGGCGCTCAGTTTTAGGCATGAAACTTGTTCAGTATCAGCAGCAATGGCGCTAAACACAAGTTGACATGATGGAACAACTGCTGACATCACAAAAATACACTCAGACTTGAACACTTTCAGTACCTGAAAGGAATAGTTTGACAATTTGTGAAGCTTAGTCAGCATAAAGGCTGGCACCAGGAGGACAAGGCGAACGCTGAATGGATTTAACAGAGAACATGCTTAAGAGTAGCATTATCCAGTGTCAGGCCAACTTCCCTCACCTTTCTAACTCCTAATCGCATTGACAAGCAGGTGGAGGGATTTTTTTTTTTCCTCATCTACCTTTCAGTAACAAAGAGGCAATTATCCCAATATGCCAGGATAATACTTTCAGATATGTGAAGAACGGCATCATGGGCAGGAAGGAGTTTACTATTAAAGAAGATGACAAGACAGTATGACAAGAACATACAGGTGAGAGAAAACAGGTAATGGCTTCATGTTATTTAATCACGCGTTACAATATCGGTGGAATCTCTTTCAGAGTTCACCACGGGGTTTGCATTCGCATCACATGTTCCCCACAGCACAGAAAGAGGAGCGATGATGCTCCCTCACCCTCATTAACTCCTGGAGTAAATGAAGAGTAAAATGAACCATGATGCAGTAGATTAAAGCAAAGTCGTTTCATAAGTGCCAATGCTCCACACATGGATGCCAACCCATGTATAAACAGCTGGCTTTATTTTGCTCCAGCAACAACTTTAAAAGTGAAACACTAAATGCTGCAATGCCTTTGAATCATTTGGTTATGCCTCATTGTGTCACGCACATGGCACAAGTGCCTATAGTCCCTCCTTCATCCATTGCAAAAGTGTTTCCAATTAGATTTCAAATGCCATCCGCACTCTTGTCTCCCCAGGCACTGTGTGAATGGACGCCTCCCAGGGCTGCACATATCATATATTTCATTACTGACAGTACTGGTCACCTGGGACTCCAATCAGAATATCTGCACACACACGCTCACTGTGCAGTGCACAACGCGAGTGGCTATGGGCTGACACACACACACACACACACAATGCTTTAGCCAACCTTTAAGTAGAAAGCATTTTTTTTTTCCCAGAAACTGGGAACAGTTAAACAGCTAATAGCTAGATAGATAGATAGATAGATAGATAGATAGATAGATAGATAGATAGATAGATAGATAGATAGATAGATAGACAGACAGACAGACAGACAGACAGACAGACAGACAGACTTTATTCATGCCCAAAAGGAAATTCTTTTGTCACAGCTGTACAATAACAATACAAAAATACAGAATGTGTAGAAAGTACAATCACAGGAACAATAGCAAGCATAACAGGATAACAGGATAACAGGATAACAGGATAATGGTGAAAGGGGTGACAGTGATTATAAATAGTAGCAGTAATTATCATAGTGATATTTTTGCCACTATATGCTTTTTTTTGTCATTGTAGTATTGCATGTTTTAAAAATAACGCTCAGCAGCACGGCGCAGAACACCAGATGGTTTTCTGGTTTTGTATAATCTTATCATATGCAGAAAGGATAAGACTCAGTACCAACACAGAGAGAGTGTGACTACCGCAGTCAATGCTAAAGTCAGCAACATGGGTTGTGAAATTAATGATCTGAAATGAGAAACCTTAAGATCCCAACTGGAGATTAATTCAGCAGATGAGATGGCTAATTAGAATTTTAAAAGGTATTTAATATTCTTTTAGTGGGATTCGTTTTTAAGAGGGGCCAGAATGACTGTTCTCCCAGTCAGTGGTTTAAAAGAAAAAAATAAAATGAATAAGAAAATTGCCACAAAGCAGAATGATAGACTGTATATGCAGTGAAAACTGAGGCTGGCTCCCCTCCTGTATACAAGGTGTTATGTCTTTTAATTTGGAAAAATGACCACAACAAACCCGATTGCCAGAAATAGGCCTTATCTGGATATGCAATACCAGGCGTGTTTTTAGGATCATTGTTGTCATTCCTCTTATTTGTGCACTTGCATACATCTTCCTGGGGGGGGGTTGTTCTCAATTTAAGGTTTATTCAAAATCTTTTGTTGTTATAATATGTTATAATTGTTTTAATTCTATAATGTTTGAACTGCATGCAGGCCGGACTCATTGTCCCAGTGTGCCTGTACACAAACCCAGCAGCCCAGCCTGGAACCAGCTACTGTATGAACTTGATGGCTGCAGGAGCTTAGACGAGATAGACCAAAAAGGATTAGCTGTGTGACTCACTTCAAATATAATGCCAGCAAGGCCGAATGAGTGTGAAGCAGCTGGTGGGAGAGAAGCCCTGCAATTCCAACATTCCCAAAAATGTCAACTAAAACTGGAGGTGCATCTCAAGGCTCACCACCACCACATGAAAACAGCATAAGCTAGCGTCATATCTCCTGGAAAGCCAGGTCCACTGTGTGATTACATTACAAAGTCAATGTGACAATGCAAAGAAACATAAACAAATGAAAATGCAGATGAAATTTTGAAATCCAAAGCAATTTTACGTGGCTGGTATCAGTGTAGAGCTGGGGGAGAAGAGAGAGTAGAAAACTTGCTGTGTACAGTTGGCCTAAACATACCATCAGTGAATTCTATAGTGATTAATTAATAATTAATCAATGAACCGCAGGAGGGTATTTAAACCTGATGTAACCCTGATGAATCCATCCGCTGGCTGTAAAAGGTTAAAGCACAGCCGACAGAACAAGAAGGACATTATGTGACATTTCAGAGCCACAAACTCTATGTAGAGCAGAAGCTGAGGTGTTTAAATATGTCAACAATACGTTGACCTTTAGCTCAGAAAATTGCCGTTCATTTCCTGTTTCTGACCATCTGTTGGAATGTTTTTATTCGACATCACCAGGATTCTTTCCTATCTTCGACCATTTATTCGTTATTGTAACCATGACAACGAAGCCCCTCTCAATCTAAGTAATTTTCACCCACATCATTATCTTTTGTTCAACCACCACAAATCGCTTCTGCACCAAGATTTACCCGAAAAGTAGTCACAGCATTGTCAGGTCATAAAACACATTTGTTTTTCAGTATTGATCTGTAAAAGCGGTGGAAGGCACAGACAAATTATGTTGCTTTGCCAGTGACAATGTGAAAACACCACCATGTGTCAGTACTGGGCTTGGATTACATATTCTGTTTAAAGTGGACTTGTTCTTCTCTCCTTAAATACAAGAACTCCACTGTGAATTTTCCTTCTTGTCTCTTTGTCATTATTTGTGACATGTAGGGTTGAAGGGTTGAGCTTCAATTCAATGTGCAGACAGGTGATACACTGCAAAATCACACTTCTCAATCAATAACAGAGATGAAAACAATACATTAATTATAAGATTATATTCTCTCATATATTAATGTTCAGGTCTCATTCAGGTCTCATTTGCCACATTACATCAGTGATGCAACAATAAGGTAGTCGACAGTGATTAAATAAGTCAACAATAGATCATTTTAATCAGCAGAACCTGGTCATTTATCTCAATTTGTTTGCTGGAATGTGCTTTTTTATTTTATTTTATTTTATTTTATTTTATTTTATTTTATTTTATTTTATTTTATTTTATTTTATTTTATCCCCCAGGGGTCTTATTTAAGCTGCAGTGTAGATTTTTATTATTTATTATTTATTTTCCATTTGATTTGTTGTAAACTGCTAAATATTCTCTTTTTAGCAGGATGAAATTTGTAAATGTGCAAAGCCCGAATTGCATATGTAGCTGACATCCAGTGTCATCTGACATTGCACTGTGCACACTGACACTTGATGCAGGTTTGCCTCAGGAGGACAAGATGCATTTTGGGCTCCACTCATGCAGCTGCATAAAAATGTTTGATTATTTGTAATTGGTTGGCCATAGACGTGTTCCTGTCAGGACGCAAGCGTCCGCGAAACTTTGAACTGCACTTACAGAGATATCTACAACACATTAGCGATGTGCACTCTGTGTGGAAAGGCATATTAATTTTGCCACGATAAAATCTTACAGGAAATCTATTATTTTAATGTCCACTTTATTTCATCTTCATGCATTATGGATGCGTATGTCTGGGAGATGAATCCTCTGTTTATGCACTGGCCATGTTGTGAATGTGGGCATCAAAAGAGGCCTTTATCCCCCCCCCCCCCCCAAGAGGCCTTTCCCCCCCCCCCCCCCAAGATTCCAAGGTTACTGCTCCAGTATGTGACCCACATTCTAAGCACTTCACACAATAATGGCTTATGTCAAAACTTGGATACACTCTCAGGGCTTTGCACCGGGGGAATAAACATACACTGTGGCTGTTCTGTTCCTGGAGCCTCTTGGGTTATTTGAAAAAAGCATGAAGCAAATGATAGGTTTCTAATAGTCTCCTGGAGGGATTTACTCACCCTGTCATTGCCTTTGTGCTGCTTTCCTGTGGTCCTCCTGCCAATAACCACAATGCAGACACTGCTACAGGAGGTGTCGATGACACCACTTCAGTATCATTACATATGTACATTTACCTTTAATTAGGGAATATTCTTCTGCTGGTACGCAACGCCTGATGATTTGGTTGCACTGTGCACCTGCTTTCAGTGGCTGTATGGAGAGCTGCTGACTGGTCTGAAGCCAACAGATTGTCAACACTCCTCACAGGGACCCTCCATTAGGCTGTCTCTTTCAGCAGCACACACCCCCTGAGGCGATGAAGCATTTTGCTCTGTTACTGCCACGCAGTCCTTCTCCCTCTTTGTCCGTCGAAAGAAACCCCCTCCCCACCCCAACCTCTACCTCTCCGCCTCTGCCGTTTTATTGCTCCAGCTTTCCTTTTTTTACTCCCCGGAACAATATTTCCAGCCTGTCTATTTATAATGTCAAAAAAACTAGAATATATTAGAATCGCAGAAGAAGTCAGAACCTGGGGACAGAATTGAACCTATCTGCATTTTGGTGAAATTTTCGGAAAACGCCATTCGTTTGGTAACTGCTGGAAAAGGCAAAACAAATAACCGGACCCGGGTGTATCATCCCTGCCAGGGGTCAAGTGGAAAGGTTAAAGCAGAATAAGTTCAAGTCTGCTTGTGTGGCTTTATTCTTTTCTTTTTTGAATTCGAATCACTGCGCAGATCCTCAAAAATGTATTCAGGAGTTTCAACATGTATTCAAAAAGAAATGATTGGTCACAGCCTCCCAACACAAATGAACCTTAGGTAGTATTCAGTAGTGTTTTGCCTGGTGCATTGTAGAGGTTGTGCTGCTCTCTATACTGAGCAAACTATTAACTCTTCCACATTTGGTGTTGTAAAGTGACACAGACAAACCATCGCACAACAGTGTAGGCCACGTTATGGGCTAATTTGATAATAGTACTGGAAAACATATGGACTCGTCTGATGAGGTGACATAGGGACTCCTCAAATACATCACTTTGTGTATTGTAAAAGTTGTAAAAGTGCTGACTCACTCAGCCAACAAATCACATAACAGTATATCAGTATGTGTCGCGCACTTGGATACAAGTCCAAACAAACACCAAGGACATGTAGAATATTCTGATTTATAATGATTTGTCTGTTGCCAGCTATAAGAACAGGCAGGAGCCACACAGAATGAATTCACCACTTCAGACCTGTAAGTCCCCACATGGCCTTTGCACAACATGCACAGGGTTAATTAATTCCACTAACACCGACATAGGGAATATATTTCAAATGAGAAAAGGAGTTTGAGGCTGTGAGGTTAAAGGCAGATGAAGATACAGTAAATGACACAGACTACTGGGAGGCTGTGTTGCTCTTGCTTGGCCATAAATCACATTTATGGTCTCTGCAAGAAAAGAAAAAAAGCAAACAAACTCAAGTATCAGTAATGAATGTCTCCAAGTCTAAAGCTTCTCCACACTGGCTGCTGAACAATATAAAAAAAAGTAAAAAGTCCTGCCCAGCTCCCAGCAACACATTGCTTGGCGATTGATTTTGACTTGTATCAGCTATGGGCGGTCAGCGCAGCTCGCGACGGCTTTCAACAACAACAAAAGCACAGCTAGCAAATGTGCCGCTTGAAATCTGAACACGTCAAAGCTTAAAATAGACGTCTTCATTCTGTGCTACCTTACATTAGTCTGACAATGACTTTCAAGACCTTTCTTGGACTAATCCTCTCCACTCTTAGATAGAAGGATCAAGTCAGACAATGACTAAATTGCACAACACAAATCAGACCAGACGTATTTAAAGAGTAGGTCGCACACATGGCTGCAGCACTGAGGCTTTTGGTTGTGATGTGCAAATTGAGTTTGTTCATGTCTTACAAGAGAGAGTGTTCACAAAAGAAATCAGAGAATTTTTTTTTTGGCCTTAAAGCTGTGTACCGAGAGCTTCTGTTCAATCAGTTCAGGAATTTCAAGGACTCTTGTTGATTATCAGCCCAGTGGTCTAAGAGGAAGAGATCTGCTCGCACTCCCACCAGCACAGAGGAGCTGCGTGAAAAACAACATGGAGCTGGGAGAGACAAAAGCAGCCATGTGTGCGTGTGTGTGTTTAAATTAAATTATGATCACATTAAAATGAAATTATGACATGATTATGATATAACTTGAATAATCTCAGAATCACTAAATCACTTAGGGTTGCATCAGTTCCTCTCTAATTAAATTGAAGAGGAGAAAAGAAGTCAATTAAGATTTTCTAAAACGTAAGTGGTAGAAAAAAGTACAAACGGGGAGTTTACTTTTAGTAACATAAAACACAGCCTTGTTTAATGTGTGAACTATGATGAAACTAGTGTTATCTTAAATAAATCAGCACGTTGGCAAGTTTTTTTTTGTTTGTTTTTTTTAAGCAATCACTGAAAGTAGTTGAAGTTGAGTTAGCGGCAATGGCTGGGTTTCATTTTCACCCCGAAAGAAATGTCATGAGGCTCATTCAGATTTATGTAAACAATCAGGGTAAGAGCTCTGTTTTATGGCCAGAATGCCCAGGCTCACAGCAACGAGTAAATCATCGCTAATTGACAGAGACACGACCCATCCAGCCGTAACATGAATATCTCCTCTGTCGCTCATTTTCCCTGTTTTTCTTTAGTTTCTTTTTTTTCCAGACTTGTGCCATGACACCCATCTCTCTTTTCTCCTCATGGCCAAAGTGTCGTGTCCTTCCTAATTTGTCAGGCAGCACACGTCTTGCAAGAGGAGGGTCCGACTGAAATTATTCCAGAAATATCCATCACTGCAAATGACATCTCTGGTAGTGCTGATTCGCTCTTTTGGGCTAATGAAGTTATATGCCCCTGCACAACTACCAAGATGCCTGCTAATGTCTTTTAATTTGCAAAGATAATTACAACAAGGTTCCACTTGAAAATCCATACATGCCAGCAAACCGAGCAAGAATCGACCAATCCACGGGGGTAATTATTTCTCCCTCAGATTCTCGATTGTATAGATACATCTCAGTGGCCTAATGACACTGATCAAATGGTTTGTGCAATAATACAGCATTCAGCATTGACATGGCATGTGCACAAGAGCTAAAATGTGCATTTATGTGCAATTCCTTTTGAATACCAATGTGCTTTGCATCACGTCTTTTCGCTACTTTGTTCAGAAAACGCCAATATTTGCATTTTGTGCCTGAAGGTGCTGGGAAGCCAAGGTAGACTATGTCCCAACATTCTCCGATCTGCAATCAGCCAGTGTAGCGCAGGCTGTTCGGACCAACGTGCTGTTATCTTAACGTGAGCGACAGACTCTTGTGCATGCTTTCTCATATGCATGCAAGGCAGGTGAGAGAAACAATGAAGGAGCAGGCTGCAGGAGACTGCGTGGCAAGGAGAGTCTAGACATAATGAGTTTAATAACGTACAATGTTCATTAAAACATAGCTCACAGCCCCTCCGGAGGTGTCATCCCTGTCAGATTAGCGGTGCTGAGATATGGCTGGTGCTGAGTGGAAGCAGCACATATGGTCTGTCTGCTTGACAACTCCGTGACCCACAACAGATGTGCTGCTTTCCTCTCCCCTGGTGTTACATTCGGTGTCTTTGTCACACCTGTTTTCTCCCAAGCTGCACAATAACATCAACATCTCAGACTGTTGGATTCAGCCTCCAAGTCAACAAAGGATTGCTGGCAGCCAGAAAATCCATTTTGATTTCATTAGGAGGGCTGGATTCATTAGGGGCTTTATTAAAACGCTGGGTACCCTAAAGGCTGAAGTTAAATTACACCTGTTTAATGTTTGCAGGGTGATTGTGTGAAACAGGAATTTGAACACCAGCGGGGAGATATGACCATCTCAGCAAACATGTGTCCAAGATGTTGTATTAACATACAACTAATGAGATGTTTGGAAAGAAATAAGTGTGACTCATCTTCGGTACATGACAACATTATGTCCTGGAGTTTACCAGTGTACCTGAAGGCCATGAAAGCACCTCATTAAAGATGTGCTTTATGGTAATTTGACACATCCTGCCTTGCGCCCGCCTCCATTAGACCCCCTCATGACCAGGAGACCACCTGTTCTAGCTTTTCACCTCTAGCAGGCACTACTGACCACAACAACAGCTGATCTGGTGCTATTGTGTCAGAAGATAATCCCAACAGCAGGAACACTGTAACACTAACATATCTGTTGACCTGAAAAAAGTGTAAATTACATAAGAAACTGTGCACAAGTAGCCTGAATATAGGGTATATGCAGACATGTACATGCATAATCTGTTTTTAACCAACTGGTTCATGTATGTAAAATAACATTCTATATGATCCAGCTATTCCTGCAGTCTTATATACTCTTTGTATACTACTGTGTACATGAGACAGATCACAAATGCAAAAGAGCAACTCGTCAAAATAGCAACTTGTCAACAAGCATCATTGCTTAGCTCCACCAAAGGTGATAAGTTGTTTTCCTCATTATCGTCATCAGTATCATAAACATTCAGCTTTTGCCAAAGAAAATGTTTTTCAGCCAACACAACACTGAGGTTAAAGTGTGATATACAGGGGGTCCTCGAGTTACGACAGAGATCCGTTCCTGAGAATGTGTCATAACCGAATTTCGACGTAAGTTGGAACATACATTCATATATAAGGTAGATACTAAGTTGTGCCACTAGATGCCACTAGATCGCTATAACACCATGCTAAAATAAGTGTTTACTATGGTGAATTGCCTTTTGTCCCTTGCCTTTTGACACACCGTAGGGGTTGATATCGCGAGTGTAATGAGCATTTCCTTTAGATTTCTGATATCGACCGTGTAGACCCTGTGTTGTGAATAAACCTATGGTATTGCCACGATCCCGAACCCATCTGTGTCCGTGTGCATCTCCTTACCGGATGCCGCTGCACCGCCGCCAGCCCTCCATTTCACATAAGTAAACACAAGGCAGAGTAGCCTAGCTGTGGAGGTGTTGGAGAGCCGGCACCAACTAGTTCCCGTGCGAAGTCTGTACGTATTTACTGGGCAAACCGCTTAAGCCGAAACAAGGAAGGTCATGGGAGATGTGTCGTAACCACGAAAACGTCGTATCTCGAGACCGTCGTAACACAAGGACCCCCTGTATATGTTCAGTTATTTAGCATGCATAAAAATGTATGTTCCTTTATGCGCACAATAGATACATAATTAATTTTTTTCATTTAGCTGATGAAGACTGTGTATAACAGTGTATAAGAGCAACATAAAGTCTGCTTCCTTGTATGTGTATATTCACTGACAATAAAGCTGAATCTGATTTCTTTTCTGGCTGGAGGGGGAAAACACAGTTTCAGCTGTTTGACAGTAAGAATGTCTTAATAATACAAGTCCCAGAGTGATGTTTGAAATAACTAGCTGCTCTGAGCGGCTATTTTATTATGAATAGAAGTGATGACAATGAGCCACTTGCAAATTTCCTCAGTTGTTCTGTAATGATGAAAATATCTTTACATAAATCGCTCTACATATTCAAACATTTCACAAAATGAGTATGATGAGAATCCTATTTAGCCCAAGGTTATAGTTTCCCCAAATTAAACCATGATAACAAAGATGATAACGACAACGCTTTGTGGTTTAACAGGTTTTTTTTTTCATATTCCTTGCAAGACATCATCACAACAAATACAATAACAAGTACACAGACAAATGAAATCCATTCATTTATCACACATTGACTGCATGTTACTCTATCTGTAATTACTTGATTTAATTTCAGGACAGAATCAAAAAGACATGAGGCAGTATTTATCTTGTGCCTGGATGATGTAGCAACAATAAATTAAATGAATGAACTCTTCCATACGTTTATGATTTTGCAGGAAAGATCAGTAAAAATGTTTCCGTATCCACAATCTTCTAATAAGACAACATAAATCAAAATGCAACAGCACTACTGGTTGTTCAGGTGGTTTCGCCTTCCAAAAATAATCTTCAACTTTTCTCCAAGACAAATTATAGGAAGTTTTTCCTGCTTGACTGTTTGTATGTGTGTTGATTCATAGGGCTCCCCAGCCGCCTCCATTACCACCATATGAAGCATGCACCAGATAAACTGTAATTCCAACTGGATGGAAACCAATTTGTTTTCAGAGCATGTAAAGCGTTGATGACTGGGTTCGGTATATGGAGAGTCCCATGACAAATGCTGCTCAGATAAATAATATAGAAACGCTACATTTCATTATTAGACCTTCCACCGGGCAGGAGCACTCATCCCTCCGTGTGTATGTGTGTGTGACACAGGAATCAAGAAGGAGTGTGGAATATAACACACAGCAGGGATACTCGAGCCTGGATTTCACAGAGGTGCAGGGTTCAGTGTGAACACTGAATATTGGTGTTCCGTAATGCATCTCTCGTCTATATGGATATGTCTCTATCTTAAGCAGCAGCTGCCAGCTCTCACTAATCCTCCTGCTTGATTTAAATGTCAATACCTTCCTCACATGTGCACAGGAGAAAATCTGTATGGATGAAATAGGTAGTGGTGACATCACGGGGGTGCAAGGGGTGAGTGAGGGCGGTGATCTGTAGCAGCAGAGGAGGTGATGTTAGACCGCTGGCAACAACAGCAAGGTCTATAGACTTTAATGCACATTCCCTGGTGAAATGCCATCTGGAAGAAGCCGGGGGCCTATGGATTAATCACCTGGAACTTCATTCCCACCCTGTATTACTCATGCTGCATTCACATCTGGTCGCTCCATTGATGCAAACTACAAGCCTGTGGTTTTGGACAGTTCCTTGTTGACTGGCTGAGAGGCCAGTCAGCATGGGGAGGGGGCTGAAGGTGGCACAGTTAATGGATGACCCTGGGAGCATGCAGACAGATTAATGTAAGTGGAGGAGGCAGCGCCAGGGAGGATGCCACTCTGCTGGGGTGTTGTCTTGTGGAAGAGCGAGAGGGGTTGAGATTTATGTTGTCTTGTTAGGAGAGTGTGGATAAGATATTGTTGCCCTGTGTATGTGGGATGTGCTTGTTGGGCTTGTTCAAACTCTGCAGAGAGAGCTAGGAAACTAGGAGGTAGGAGGGAGATTCATCCCCTCGCTGCAGTGCCATGTTCTCCTCTTCCTCACGCACACACAGAGGGTTGTTTTTTGCAAAAGGAAGCCAGGAGAGCTGTGTTTGTTTCAAGTATTTGTATAATATCCATCTTAACAAATTTTCCATCCTTAGATTGCGCCAGGTTTGAAGTGGTTTTGCTGGATCCTTCGTAGATTAGTCGTTATACTACATCGAAAGTCATGAATAAATACCAATTAGTGTGTTTTCTGAAGAGCGACCATACTAAGAGTGTGGTTTCCAAAATCAATAACCTTGTTAACTGAGTAGCACCAGTGCACTGTTGCACCTCACTGGGCTTGGAATTAGCTGTCTGTGGCATGCGTACAACCACAGTGGCGAAAATCTATCCACGTTGAGACACAGATTAACAGTGTCATGTTGTGGTGAGGCCAGCATGTGGAGAAAATGTGGATTTTGCACAAAGAAAAGACGTATTGGGGAAAAACAATCCAAAAACATCTGAAGCATGCAAAGTCATTGATGTGATTGTTGCAGAGCTTTTGCAGTCACCACCTGTCAATTAGAACATTACCACAAGTGAAACTGTCACACTCAGGGAGAGTTCTGGTGGCACACAGGGATCAGGCATTAAGGCTTTATAAGCATGTAACTGCTAAATCCTGGGCAGGAATCCAGCGAAGGACCTCTATCACGGGTCATTCCCTCCCACTTTCTCCATAGTTCCTGCTGAGCTTATCTAATCATGGCAAGAAGAAACGAGGAAATGCAATTTATTCCAGGTGTCTATAACAAGATTTAAGGAGGTAGAAGAAGAATTCTGATCTTGTACTTGATGTTTACATCCTGTCTCAGACCTACAGCCAGAGAAATCCTCTTCTAGTCACACTAACTGTAACTTTTAACAACTGTTTTAGTCACATAGCCTAAAGCAAATCAAATGTCTTGGTCACATTTGGCTACATCTAGACCAACACAGAACAACACAGCCCTCTCGAACATTTAAATGGAGCTGGTCTGACAGCTTGGCACAAAATGCTCCAAATCAATATAACACCTTCCAGCCAGCCACAACGGATACACACAAGATGACATTCCTGGCTGCTCAATTTGTAATGTGAATATCATATTACTGCTGTGTAACATATGATGGGATCAATGCAATAAAACAGACACAAAGCTGCAAACTCACATCCAGCAGGACAAGGGTAGGGAAGGTAACAGTGAGATTTAGGCTTCAGATTTTAAAACACTGACATTAGATATTTTATATAGGAGTGTCCCGATACTCTTTTACCAAGCCGAGTACTTTAGGTACTAAATACCAAGAATATCAAGGGCAGTGGACGAAGTAAGAGCTTCAGTTCATTTGACCATCCGTGGGTTGTCTGGTGCAAGTTTGTCGCACTTAGGGAAGGGTATTTTTTTATTTATTTATATTTATTTACATCCGAAGATCTAGGATCTAGTGACCAATTTCTGTCATGTCTTGTCTCTGTTTTGGTATTATTTCCTGTTTTATTTTGCAACCCTACCCTCCTCACGTTAGGTCGCTTCCCACTTCCCTTCAGGTGTTTCCCATTGTCCTGATTGTCATCACCGCCTTGATTGTTTCCACCTGTTTCCCTTCCTTCAGTTTGTTAAATAGTCTGCGTTTCCCTTTGTCTTGTGCCAGTGTGTCTTAGTCTGTTGACCTGATATCACGAGCATTCTGATTCCAAGCCATAGTCTTTTGTCATCGCAATTTGTAAGTCGATATTTCTCATTAAGAGTAATTTTGTTTTGTAATTTTGATAGTTTTGTTACCTTGCCATAGCCATTGTTTTGCATTTGTCAGATTGTTTTTCCTCGATTATGGAGCGTTTTCTGTTATAGTGATTTTGTTTGTACTTTTTATCTTAGAAAGGTTTTCTCCTTTTTGGAGCATTTTTTGTAGACTTTGAGTTGTTACTTTAATTTGTAATGTGAATATCATATTACTGCTGTGTAACATATGATGGGATCAATGCAATAAAACAGACACAAAGCTGCAAACTCACATCCAGCAGGACAAGGGTAGGGAAGGTAACAGTGAGATTTAGGCTTCAGATTTTAAAACACTGACATTAGATATTTTATATAGGGGTGTCCCGATACTCTTTTACCAAGCCGAGTACTTTAGGTACTAAATACCAAGAATATCAAGGGCAGTGGACGAAGTAAGAGCTTCAGTTCATTTGACTATCCGTGGGTTGTCTGGTGCAAGTTTGTCGCACTTAGGGAAGGGTATTTTTTTATTTATTTATATTTATTTACATCCAAAGATCTAGGATCTAGTGACCAATTTCTGTCATGTCTTGTCTCTGTTTTGGTATTATTTCCTGTTTTATTTTGAAACCCTACCCTCCTCACGTTAGGTCGCTTCCCACTTCCCTTCAGGTGTTTCCCATTGTTCTGATTGTCATCACCGCCTTGATTGTTTCCACCTGTTTCCCTTCCTTCAGTTTGTTAAATAGTCTGTGTTTCCCTTTGTCTTGTGCCAGTGTGTCTTAGTCTGTTGACCTGATATCACGAGCATTCTGATTCCAAGCCATAGTCTTTTGTCATCGCAATTTGTAAGTGGATATGTCTCTTTAAGAGTAATTTTGTTTTGTAATTTTGATAGTATTTGTTACCTTGCCATAGCCATTGTTTTGCATTTGTCAGATTGTTTTTCCTCGATTATGGAGCGTTTTCTGTTATAGTGATTTTGTTTGTACTTTTTATCTTAGAAAGGTTTTCTCCTTTTTGGAGCATTTTTTGTAGACTTTGAGTTGTTACTTTCATAGTCGCTTTAGATTATAGAGAGAGAGTTTGTCAAGTTTCATAGCTTTGTTTTTTCACTCTGGAAAAGAGATCTTTGTAAATAAAAGACTGTGAATCAAGTCTCTGCTCCTGGGTCCTCTCTATACATCGGCCTGACAATTTCATATTCATTTACTTATGAACTAAATAAAATGTTGCTGACACAGACAACCTGTAAAGCCTACTTTTTGTACACAGAAGGAATTGATAAAATTTTATCAATACCCATGCCTAGTCACACTGCTACTAAGGGCTGGGGTTCAAACCCCGCTCAGCGCCACTGTGGGCCCTTGAGTAAGGCTCTTAGCCCCAATTACTCCTCAGACACCTTGCATGACAGCCCACTGCCCCACATGTGTGTGATGGGTAAAAGCGGAGACAAAATTTTGTTGTATATTGTACTGTGACAATGACAAATAAGGCTAGAAGTAAAGTGGTAACGGGTGCATCAGGAGTATCACAGTATTTCTGAATAAAAATACCATATTGGTATATGTATCGGGACAACCTGAACTTTATAGATACGTTATAGCAGGGACGTAATTTCAGGGGGGGGCATGGGGGACATGTTCCCCGCACTTTTTCAAAGGGACATTTTGGTCCTCTGCTGTTTTTAACCATTCAAAAACAATGTTACGCTACAGTAAACAAAGACACGTCCAGCACTAGGACCACGTGGAAAGCTGAAGCCTGTTTCCCTTAGTTTAGACCACCCACAAGCTCCTCAATTGGCTCTGCCATTTCTTGTGTGATTGGCCGTCCCCGCTGTCACTCCATCAGGTTGTAAACAGCACTTGTCGGTTTGCTAGTTAGCCGACCGTGTTAATCTCCCACTGTAAGTTGTTGTTAACATGTTGACCGTTTGGTCTGCCTGGCTCACTTCAGCTAGACTGATTGTAATATCAGAGGTGTCATTTACGTTCACGTTTGAATCGGTGTTCCACACATACACGCACTCCAGTACTCAAGCCATATGTGCCCCCCACCTCTGAAATCAAAATTCCATCCACGGGTTATAGATATTGTCAGATATTAAAATAAAGTCAGCAGTGAATCTGTTTTAGAATCAGTCGGTTAAATCGAGAGCGACGTCACAGTTTGAAGACTTAGAGGAGAACTGCGCTGGCACAGCAGTTGAGCTCCAATGCTTTCCAATAGGGGCGGCCAATTAGCGTCCGTATGGCTTCCAAACAAAGTCAGAAAATCATTACAACAGCTTTGGAAGATGAGTTGCCTCCTGAGGAGAGAGCACTGTGTGGGTATAACTCAAATAATGTGGCAGTCTCTCAACCCCCTCTCTTCCGGGTAAAGTAGACCTAAGTAATCGATTGTCAAGCTGAGTTACTCCACAGCCACAAAACTTTATTTTGTTCTTTCTGTTTTTCTCCCAGTAAAAAACAATTGTCGAGCATTACAGGGTCATATCTATATTTTACGACATGGCAATAATGGCTCCATAGTGGCTGTGGAGTAACTAAGCTCGACAATCGATTACTTAGGTCTACTTTACCCGGTGGAGAGAAAAATCGTCAGGTGCAGGTACAGTTTCGGTTATATCTCCAAATAAAGTGGTAATAATCTGTAAAGTGTTGGCTTGTAAACAACCTTCCTGAACATGTACTGCACAGAGTGAACACTTGGGCTGTGTCTGAAATCACTCACTCATTCCCTACTCCCTTCTCCCTATATAGGGAGATAAATGTAGTGGACTGTATAGTGAGCTCAACAGAAAAATCTTTCGGACACTTTCGGACACTATTCTCGGCGCTGGTAATTACGTCATCGCTGTCGCACAATTAAAATGTACCACATTATTGTCGTCTCACACAATACTTGTTTGTTTACCACTGCAATTTTATTAAATTAGAGGCTTTTGATTACTGTCCTGTACTTTTTATTTTCGTATTTTCTTATCATTTTCCCTTCGGCGCAGCCGAGAGAATTACTGGCAATGCATGATGGGATATCTTGCTCCGGTTAATGACCATCGGATGTTCACTACATTTCGCGGTGAATTGTGGGATACATTGAGTGCACTATATAGTGGACATGCAATGATCCCTACGCATTCGGACACCACTACAAAATGGCATGGTCACTATATAGTGCACTATATAGTGGTTAGGGAGCGATTTCGGACACAGCCTTGCATTCAAAGTCTATAGACACAAAACGCTACAGAGACCCTAGTTGTAATTATCACTGAAGCTAACACATGCATAACATGTGCATAAAGCCCAGTTTAAAGTAAACTTGTCAAATGGAAAACTGCAAAAAATACTCCTGCGTTAAATAGATCATTTTTATCACCTCTTAAAATGAAGAATATCAGCAGATAGAAGAAATGAAAACTGACAGAACAGAATTAGCAGGAGAGCTTGAGTGTTAGGCTGGTATAACAAAGACAAGGTAAAGATGGAGCTGAAGAATCAGGACAAATAAGGCTGAAAGCTTTCTGCCGCTGTCAGCAGCAGCCTGAGATACAATGAACTCTATTAGTGGTGCAGCTTGCAATCAAGGAAGAATACAGAATGTGACGGTGAATGAAAATATGAGAATGAAAAAGCAGATCATGTCAGGGAGTACACAATGGAGAGGTGCAGCAGGATGAGATGTTAACGTAAATGACATCTCCATCACTGTTGCCACTTCCTCATCCGCCGTTCGGGGTAAGATATATGTGTCTAGTCTGAGTCCACAAATTAAACCGTCATTAGGTTCCACTAATCAAACGCCTTTGGATTCCTAGATACTCAGCAAAGTCAATTACATCATATCTATGAATTTGACTTTCTCATTAAATCTCTTCCCATTGCAGTTTTTAAATTAAAGCGAGCGCCGTGCGCACTGAGTCGGGTTTAATCAAGTGGAAACTACCAAATCCTCGTGATCCTACAGTAGGCAATCTCCCTGAGCCTCGACGCCTATTGCAATGAGCCAAGGCTTCATCAGGCTTATGAGCACTGTTTCATATCTGCATTACAGCTGCACCACTCTGAAACCATCCCCGCTGTCTTTCTGATGAACTAGGTGAGGGCCAATCCATAAACTCCACCACTGACCCAAAAAACCAAACATGTCAGTGCTTTCCGCGATTGTGCTGAATCTTGGGCAGCGGAACGCTATATATATATATGAATGATTTAAACCAGCATCAGCTGTCAGCTGTCAGGAGATGAAAGCCAGGACTGGCTCACGGGGCTTGATGAGGAGAACATAGTAGCCTGATATTCTGGGACAGAGAGTGGAGGCAAGCGTGGAGACCAGCTGTCGCGCTAACCGCCGACACCACAGCGCGTGGCGATAGGAGGCCTAGGGCACAGACGGATGCTGTGACAAGAGCAGGAAGGACTCCAGCATCTCAGCCACTGTGCTCGGCACTGCTTCAGCCCTCTGCGTGTGTGGATATTTTATATCTGCTTACAAGTGACCTAAAACTCAATAAGGCTTCAATCTCGCTGTATCAGACCAGGCGTGTTTTTCGCAATCATAATTTCAGCACTTTAAAAATATATGGGAGGAGCTCTCCCGCCACGTTTTGTCAGTAAGTGTGTCAAGGCGCAGCTGGTTTGATGTGTATTAACTCAGCTGGTCAGAGAGTTGTGCGCTCTGGCCTACATTTATGTGCTTGGACGTCACTGGCCGCAATGTAAAGGGTCGTCACGTTGTGTTGTCAAAGTGTGCTTTGCAACAATATGTGTCATTCATTATCCCGGGTCTCTGATCTACCACTGGTTTTGTGGGATTGGGATTTTTGTTTATGGATTAATTTGCAGTGAGCGTTCCTTTCCTTTCTGAGTTGAGGATTCCTGTTTGCCTTCCTGCTACATGTTCCCGAGCTGGACATCATGTAAACTTCCTCTCTGTTTAAAGCATAACTCTCTGCACCATATTATGCTACATAACAAAACAAACAGACAAACACACCGACTAAATGCACTGGAGTTAAGTCGACGCAGGTGAAACCAATCACGCAGGTGAAGGTCATCAAACAGGAGGGAAACTCTCTTTTTAAACTAACCTTTTGCAGATATTGTCAGATATTAAAATAAAGTTAGTGGTGAATCTGTTTTAGACTCAGTCGGTTAAATCGAGAGAGACGTCACGGTTTGACGACTTAGAGGAGAACTCCGCTGGCACAGCAGTTGAGCTTCAATGCTTTCCAATAGGGGCGGCCAATTAGCGTCCGTATGGCCTCTAAACAACGTGAGAAAATCATTACAACATGAGTCGCCTTCTGAAGAGACAGCACTGTGTGGATATAACTCAAATAATGTGAAAAACAGTATAAATGTTGTGTCTTACCCTACTTCCGAGTAAAGTAGACCTTAATAATCGATTGTCAAGCTGAGTTACTCCACAGCCACAAAACTTTATTTTGTTGTTTTTGTTTTTCTCCCAGTAAAAAACAGTTGTCGAGCATTATAGAGTCATATTTATAGTTTACGACATGGCAATAATGGCTCCATAGTGGCTGTGGAGTAACTAAGCTCGACAATTGATTACTTCGGTCTACCGTCAGGTGTAGGTACAGTTTTGGTTATATCTCTAAATGAAGTGGTAATAATCTGTGGTAAAGTGTTGGCTTGTGAACAACCTTCCTGAACATGTACTGGACAGAGTGAACACATGCATTCAAAGTCGATAGACAGTGATACAGAGACCCTAGCTGTAATTATCACTGAAGCTAACACATGCGTAACATGTGCATAAAGCCCAGTTTAAAGTAAACTTGTCAAATGGAAAACTGCAAGAAAAAATACTCCTGTGGTAATTGGCTTTTTTAAAATCTCCTTTTAAAATGAAGAATGTCAGCAGATGAAATATCAGAGATGAAAACTGACAGAACAGAATTAGCAGGAGAGCTTGAGTGTCAGGCTGGTATAACAAAGACAAGGTAAAGATGGAGCTAAAGAATCATCACAAATAAGGCCGAAATACAATGAACTCTAAAAAAAGGCACGAAGTAAAACTGACACATGACACAATAAGGAAATAAACGTCAAAACACAGTGGAAGTAAGCACAAGGACTACAAATATAAATACAGGCTGTGTCTGAAATCACTCACTCATTTCCTACTCCCTACTCCCTACATAGGGAACTAAATGTAGTGGACTATATAGTGAGCTCAACAGAAAAATCTTTCGGACATTTTTGGACACTACTCTTGGCACCGGTAATTACGTCATCGCTGTCGCACAATTAAAACGTACCACATTAATGTCGTCTCACACAATACTTGTTCGTTTATTACGGCATTTTTATTAAATTAGAGGCTTTTGATTACTGTCCTGTACTTTTTATTTGCGTATTTTGTTTTCCATTTAAGCATATTTTCATATTTTATTCTCTTGGCTCTTTAGTAACAGAAAGTTACAGTGTAACCTACTGGAATGTTTAATGATTTGCTGTTCGTTTTACACTGAATGTAGGAAGCCTTTTAAATTGCGTAGTTTTGAAATGTGTAATAAAATAAACAATGGAAGAAACTGGCCTTGTGACTGTTGTACTGCTCCACAACTCATGAATTTGACTCGCGTCTGTCATTCAAAGGCTAACTTCAAGCAATTCACCGGAAAAAAAAATTACCATTATCTAGAAAACTCCCGTAGCTCTATCGAAATGCTGTCTACTATCAATCTGGTCGTGTTTCTTTTAAAAATGATGCATGATGGGACATCTTGCTCCGGTTAGTGACCAGATTATATATATATTTTTTAAAAATAGCAGGAAAACAATAAAACTAAAATCCAAAGTCCATAAAGTCCAAACCAAAATTCATTTTATAATGAATTCATCCACACACAGAAAACCTGATCCTACAAAATCCAGAGTTTATTCATTATTCTCACATGAATACATACAGTAAATCCCATGTTATTACACCTTTGATGTATCACTGATGCTCTTTTTGCCTTCTTCCACTTCTAAATTAACACAACAATTCATTTGCATTTTCTTTAGCCAGCTTCCTTGACATTTGTGGCACAGCTAGATGCAAACAATCTCCACAATACAGTATAAGGTTGTCGCCCAGTAATGTTGAGTGAACAGAAAATGTGTTAATGCAGTTTTTACCTTTACGATTGTTAAATTATTATTTCCTTAATTTTGAATATTTTTTAATACAATCAAAATAAATTCACAAATAAATCCTCTGGTTTATTCATGTAGGAAAATACACCCTGGGAATGAAGAGCAGTTATATAAAATGTGGTAGCAAGCCATTTTCTGGGACTTTTTCAAGTAGTTTAGATTTAAACACAACTTAAAAATTAAAATATGAACTAAAAATCTACATAGGCGGTGATAAGTAAAGTTTAATTGAGTAGCTGGGGAAAAAAATCTGTAATCTATATGTGATAAGTTCTGCGAGTGTTCTTTTTGATGTTGGTGTCAGCTTGTATTGGTATCAGATGCATCTCAGAATAGACTGGAACACTGATCCAAGAACATCAGATAAAGGCAGCAATTCAGCAGAACTGAAGAGGAAGCTCTGCAGTGTGAATGTAGCCAAACACACCCACTCAGCCACATGCAAATACTCGGTCTTATTCCACTGAGCCCCTGCACTCATGTTGCAGACAGCCCCTAATACTGCCAACGGTTAAGAAGAAAGGAGACGGATAGTAAGGCAGATGCATGTTAAAGTGATCGAAGATGGAACATATAGACGTGGGGGGGTGGGGGTGGTGGCACAGGCAGGCGTCCATGTATGTGTATAATCAAAGAGCATCATCTGTTGGCACCAGCACGGTTTCTGTGTGGTCAAGGCGTCACAACTTTCCCAAAAGGCGTGTGCAATGTTTTTGCCAACCTTTCTGATATATACTACATATGCATGGCAGCAGAGACACTCTCTCCGTGCAAACGCTGTTTTACTCCTTTCTTCCTCGCTCTCTGCAGCGTATTCTCAATGGCCCGTTGGGGATGCGGCATCTGCACTTCAAAGACGAGCAAGGGGACACTGCACATCATCCACTGTATGTCTCCCAGTGACAGTGTAAACATGTTTATGGACCCAGAACTGAGGTAATGTTAGAGAATCTACCCAAGGATAAAAGTGGGCTGTCTTACAGGAGATTTTATCCTTTGAGTTTATCGTGTGAGTGGAAAACACTCACCAGCTGCAGCTTAAAAGATGCCTGTAAAGGGTTTGCACTTAGCAGGCTCTTTATCTGCAGCGAACTCGAGCTGAGAGCTGATGTTCTTTCACATCCAGTGCAGTTTTTTTTTCTTTTCTTTGTATTTGCTTTAGAGGCAGAAACTTATGTGAAGTTAAAAAAAAAGAAAAACTCATAGCTCTCATTAAAATGTACCAGCTCAGTAATGCTGTACTGCTGCTAATATGTCTGAAATGACAACCTGGTGCTTATTATGACACATTCGCAGTTGCATCATTAAGGCCGTTAACTGCTGCTTTGAAGTAAAAAACATACTCATGTGAGACTTTTTCACATTTCAACTGTCCTTTTAGCCAAAATAGGACTAATGGAGCTTCAAAGAGGGCAGAAGGAGAACATCTCGGCAAAGCAGTGACCTCCAGGAAAGACTGTCACTGTCAGAATCCACGGCAAACATCATATGTCTTGACTTATACTGAAACTCACACTATCACTGCATCCATCTGTTATTTCATCTGCATCGTCAGTATGTTCCAGTTGTAACAAGGCAGCACAAATATGGCCACATACACTCTGCAAAGCTCTGAGGAGGGTCGTTTAGCCACATTGTGAGCAAACAGGAATGTGTGGAACATATTGATCCAACAGATGGACAGTGGGGAAGTGGAAGTTCATGCTGTTTCTCTACTTTGCAACTTGTTGCCAATGTAATTGACAGGAGCGTTAGCTGACCACAGTCTGTTTCCTTTGTTAATGAGTAGATCTTTTCACAGACAGCTTTCGAGCCAGGAGATTACTGTTTGGTGGAGAATTACAGGGTGTGGGACGCTAATTTGTATCTCGGAGAACATGTGGGCTGAGCCTAGCCTCAATATGACACATCTGTCAACTGTGTTCCTATTTTAATTTTGGTAGATTTGCAAATTATAGCATGTCTACTTAAAATGTGGCGGTTCACGCTGATTTAACTAAGTAGTTGCTATTAAAGTTGTTACTCCCCATGGTAGAACAGATCAAATCACAGGACATGGCGGCTTCAGAAAGTGCGTCAGCGTTTAAAACAGAGGTAGGTGTTGCTGAAATTCACTTCAAGCCATCCTGATTTTAGTATTTATGTTGATTAATTCATATTGGATTGTTAGAGTTTGTTTTTACTGGATCCCAAATAAGTGGAGTCGAAGACAGACTTACACAAAAAAAACAGTCTCTTTAATAATTACTCAAAAAAAAAACATCCAGAGGCAGGAAAACCAGGACAGGAACAAAAGGAGGAGTTAGAGGGGGCGAGCCTCTGAAAGAAGGCTTGCTGATAGCGGCGGTGGATCGCGGACTATGATTCTGCTTCGAGAATCAAATCAAGGCACTTGGATAGAGAAATCCTTTTTCCTTCCTTTTATGCAGATTGTTGAACTTCACATCAACAACAACCTATGTGTGTGTTTAGGTGTGTTTGTGTGTGTGTGGTCTGAAAGAAAAGGCAATAAAATGTATGTAGCAGCACTGGAGTCTTATATATCAAAGTTAACCACAGGAAATATGTTGTAGAACAGTAAATAATTCGACATTGTCTTCTGTTACAGTTACAATAAGAAACTGAATTGCAATAATGGTGCTACAAACAAAATAGTCATCGTTATTAGGCCATCACAGGTATCCAAAGTTAGCTGCAGTGCTAGCAAGTGATTGAACTCAGGTGTGCGTTGTCTGCTGCTGCCACGCCTCCTGGAGCTACTTAAAAGCAGAGATCATA
Organism: Trinectes maculatus; assembly: GCA_016785345.1. Classification (NCBI taxonomy): domain Eukaryota; kingdom Metazoa; phylum Chordata; class Actinopteri; order Pleuronectiformes; family Achiridae; genus Trinectes; species Trinectes maculatus. The sequence continues at coordinate 55,648 of JAFBJQ010001208.1, forward strand.
GACAGTACCCCCCCTTTAAGGGACGCCTCTAGGCAGCCTACCAGGCTTGTCAGGATAGCGGTTATAGAATTCTCTAATGAGATCAGGGTGGAGAATGAGGAAACGAGAGATCCAAGAACATTCTTCCAGACCATAACCTTTCCAGTCGACAAAATATCAAAACCCACTGCCCTTTCTATGAACATCTAACAACCCTTTAACCGTGAATGCAGGGTGATCATCAATCATCAGATGCAGGGAGTGACTGTCTAACAACTGATGGGTTAATTCAATTTTGAAAGGACCAATAAATCTAGGCGCCAGCTTGCGCGAATAAGTCGCGAATAAGACAGCATACGCAGCAGATGGTGGCCTCTAAGTCCTGGTTGGCCCGTTCTGTCTGGCCGTTGGTCTGAAGGTGATAACCAGAAGACAAACTGACAGATGCTCCTACCACCTCACGGAAGCCCCCCCCAGACTCTGGACTGAGGTCCTCGATCAGAAACAATGTCAGATGGAATGCCATGGAGCCGAAAAACATGTTGGACAAGCAGGTTTTCGGTCTCTAGAGCTGAAGGTAACTTGGGTAATGGAATGAAATGAACGGAAGGGATCAACAATGGTGAGTATTACTGGGTTACCTTCAGAGGGAGGGAATAAAGTCCAAAGCAATGTGAGCCCATGGGTGGTGTGGGATGGGTAAAGGGCGAAGAAGACCGGCAGGAGCACGATAAGAAGCCTTGCTTATGGCACAGACAGAACAAGCGCTGACATATTCCTTGACGTTGGAGGAAATCGAGGGCCACCAGAACCATTGCCGAGGTAAGCTGAGGGTCCAAGCAGCACCAGGATGGTAGGTGACCTTAGAGCAATTCACCCTCTGGAGAACAGGAGAACGAATAGCAGGAGAAACGTATAGGCACTAGACACCCTTCCGGAGTGGGCTGATCCTAAGCTTGCTGCACCATCTTGGAGTCATGGAGAAAATCTGGAGAAAATCATCACCCTGAAGAGAGAATATCCTGGAAAGGGCGTCGGGTTTAACATTTCTGGAGCCAGGTCTGTAGGTAATAGTGAGGTTAGTGAGGTTGATGGATGATCTGAGAGTCCGACTGGGTGTGTTGATATTGAGGAGTTTAGTCAGGTATGGCAGTGCAAGGTTGTGGAGGGCTTTGAATGTAAGGAGGAGGAATTTATAGATGATGCGGTGTGTGATAGGGAGCCAGTGAAACTGCTGGAGAACGGGGGGTGTGCTGGGAAGAAGGGGTCCTGGTGATAATCTGGGCTGCAACATTTTGAGCAAGTTGTAATTTCTGGAGGGACTTGAGGGGGAGACCAGTGAGAAGTGAGTTACAATAATCCAGACGGGAGGTGACGAGGGAATGGACCAGGATGGCTGTGTTGTCAACAGTGAGGGACGGGCGGAGGCGTTTGATATTATGCAAATGGAAATACAGGGGGTCCTCGTGTTATGACGGAGATCCGTTCCTGAGAATGTGTCGTAACCGAATTTCGACGTTATTCCGAACATACATTCATGTGTATGTAATCCTATGTAAATAATAAGTTGTGCCACTAGATGTCGTTATAACACCACCCTACAATAAGAGTTTACTATGGTGAATTCCCTTTTGTCACAGTAGGGGTTGATATCGCGATTGTAATGAGCATTTCCTTTAGATTTCTGATATCAACCTTGTAGACCCTGTGTTGTGAATAAACCTACGGTATTGCCACGAGCCCGAATGCATCTGTGTTCGTGTGCATCTCCTTACCGGCTGCCGCTGCACCCCCCGCCAGACGTCCATTTCACATAAGTAAACACAAGGCAGAGTAGCCTAGCTGTGCTGTGGAGGTGCTGGAGAGCCGACAGGTGCGCTGAGAGACAGAGAGAGCGCTCACCAACTAGTTCCCTTGCGAAGTCTGTACATATTTACGGGGCAAAAATATACAGGAGGAAAATATACATAAATATTATAAAATATAACTTTTTATACGAAAATAAAAAGTACAGGACAGTAATCAAAAGCCTCTAATTGAATAAAAATGCAGTGGTAAACGGACAAGTATTGTGTGAGATGACAATAATACAGTACGTTTTAATTGTGCGACAGCGATGACTCAATGACTGACGCCAAGAGTAGTGTCCGAAAGTGTCCATAAGATTTTTCTGTTGAGCTCACTATATAGTGCACTACATTTATTTCCCTATGTAGAGAGCGGGGAGTAGGGAATGAGTGAGTGATTTCGGACACGGCACAGGTGATTGAACTCAGGTGTGCCTCGTCTGCTGCTGTGGGAAAGTCAGCTACGCCTCGTGGAGCAACTTAAAGGCAGAGAGCATAGACAACAAAAACCAAACCAAAAACACAGAAGAACCTAATACTAATAAAATAATAAATAAATCAGAAAAAGATTTTTATAGAAATATTCAGTCAGCATGTTTTTTTCATAAATGTGTAAATGCACATAAAATTATTAATGACTGAATGGATTACTATATTACATGAGATATTGCAATGTAAAATAACTTCAATCCAGACAATGAGAATTAAAACACATCTCTTCACATAATGGATTTCATATCTGTGTCATGTCTTGTCTGTTTTGTCTTAAGTCAAAACACGGAAGTTCACGGGAGATGTGTCGTAACCACGAAAACGACGTATCTCGCGACCGTCGTAACATGAGGATCCCCTGTATGCAGATCTGATAACGTTAGTCTGGAAAGAGAGAGTGCTGTCAAGGACGACACTCAGGCTCTTGACTTGAGGGGAGGAGGAGACAGAGGAGTTGTCAATGGTGATTGTGAGAGGGTGGATTTGGAACCGATGAGGAGAACCTCAGTTTTGTCACTGTTAGGTTTGAGAAAGAGGAGAACCAAGTTTTGATTTCTCCAGGAAATCAAAACTTGGTTCACTCAACCGGAACATCCATCCAGGTAAGGGTGAAGTGGAAGCGATCTAAGAACAATGCCCATCTCGCCTGATGGGATTTAAGTCTACGTGCAGCACGAAGGTAGGAGATATTTTTATGGTCAGTCCATACAGTGAAAAGATTAGCAGCCCCCTTATGCCAGTGCCTCCGTTCCTGCAAAGCTAACACAATAGCCAAATGTTCACAGTTTCCCACATCGTAATTACTCTCAGCAGGAGACAAACATCTAGAAAAAAAGCACACCGGTGCAACTTTTGATCCTTAGAGGATTGCTGGGAGAGTATGGCTCCTACCCCAGAGTCAGAAGCATCCAACTCCACAACAAAAAGAATGGCTGGGTGAATCAAAACAGAGACGGATGAAAACAAAGACTTAAGCTTGGGGAAAGCTAATTCAGCTTCTTGTGACCAGACAAACTGAGTTTTAATTGAGATGAATTTGGTTAAGGGTGTAGCAACTCTACAAAATTCCGTATGAATATGCGATTTAAACTGACAAATCCTAGGAATTGTTGCAGTTGCTTCCTTGATGTGGGAGTGGGCCAATCGACCACTGCCTGAACCATGGCAGGATCAGATCTTAACTGTCCTTTCTCCACAACAAAACCCCAAAAATTAACAGCAGAAGCTTCCAGTTTGCCTACCAGCCTGGCATCGAGGTGGATGACGCTGTCAACGTCCTCCAACATCTCTCTTTCTCACCTGGAGAAACCTGGGAGCACTGTGAGAGTCATGTTCTTTGACTTCTCAAGTGCCTTCAACACTATTCAGACCAAACTTCTGGGGGACACGCTGGGGCAGTCTGGTGTGGAGCATCACTTCACATACTGGATTTTGGACTACCTTACCAACCGTCCACAGTATGTGAGGACCAGAGGCTGTCCGACATCATCGTCTTGCTCCGTTCCTCTTCACCCTCTATACTGCAGACTTCACCTACAACTCGCCCACCTGCCACCTTCAGAAGTTCTGATGACTCTGCAATCGTCGGCCTCATCACAGATGGGGACAACAGGGAGTACAGGGAGCTGACGCAGGACTTTGTGCAATGGCGCAAGACAAACCACCTCCTGATCAACGCAGGAAAAACCAAAGAACTGGTGGTGGATTTCCGTAGCCGGCTGCGCTACCCCGCAACTGTGGTGGCATCAGCCATCTTTCATGGAGTGGTCTGCTGGGGGACCAGCATGGCAGGAAGACAGGCACAGGAACAAACTGATAGAACAAAGGAAATCCAAGGTAAGTAATAACAAAGGCAAAAAGAACAGACTTACTAGCAGCAGCTCAAAAGGTAAGGCTCAGTAAAGTACTGCAGAGAATGGAATACTCTCGTAGCGAAGTAGTGGTCAGACCAGTCAATATGTGGAGTGGTTGAGTAGGGTTGTGTCAGAAATCACTCCCTAACCCCTATATAGTGCACTATATAGTGAGCACGCCATTTTGTAGTGGTGTCCGAATGCTTAGGGATCATAGCATGTCCACTATATAGTGCACTCAATATATCCCATAATGTAGTGAACATCCAATGGTCACTAACCGAAGCAGAATATCCCATCATGCATTGCCAGAAATTCTCTGGGCTTCGTGGAAGGAAAAATGGCGGACGGACGGGAGGAAAATATACATAAATATTATAAAATATAACTTTTTATACGAAAATAAAAAGTACAGGACAGTAATCAAAAGCCTCTAATTGAATAAAAATATAGTGGTAAACGGACAAGTATTATTGTCATGTCACACAAGCTTTGTGTGACATGACAATAATACAGTACATTTTAATTGTGCGACAGCGATGACTCAATTACCGGCGCCGAGAGTAGTGTCCAAAAGTGTCCATAAGATTTTTCTGTTGAGCTCAGTATATAGTCCACTACATTTATTTCCCTATGTAGGGAGTAGGGAGTAGGGAATGAGTGAGTGATTTCGGACATGGCACAGGTGATTGAACTCAGGTGTGCCTCGTCTGCTGCTGTGGGAAAGTCAGCCACGCCTCGTGGAGCAACTTAAAGGCAGAGAGCATAGACAACAAAAACCAAACCAAAAACACAGAAGATCCTAATACTAATGAAATAATAAATAAATCGGGAAAAAAAAATTGTATAGAAATATTCAGTCAGCATGTTTTTTTCATAAATGTGTAAATGCACATAAAATTATTAATGACTGAATGGATTACTATATTACATGAGATATTGCAATGTAAAATAACTTCAATCCAGACAATGAGAATTAAAACACATCTCTTCACATAATGGATTTCATATCTGTGTCATGTCTTGTCTGTTTTGTTGGTGACTTCCTGTTTTATTTTGTAACCCTACTCTCCTCTCGTTTCAGGTCACTTCCCACTTCCCCTCGTGTGTTTCCCGCTGGTCTGATTGTCATCCCCGCCTTGATTGTTTCCACCTGTTCCCCTACCCTCATGCGTTTAAATAGTCTGCGTCCCCTTTGTCTTGTGCCAGTGTGTCTTTGTCCGTCAACTAGATTCCCTGAGCCATTCTGTATCCAAGCCATTGTCTTTTGCGATCGCAGCCGTAAACCGATTTTCCTCTTCATGAGTGATTTTTTGTTTGTTATTTTCATAGCTTATGTTTTTGTGCCATAGTCTTAGTTTTGCCTTAGCCAGTAAGTTTCCTCTATCAGAGTGATTTTGTTTTGTACCAATCATCGCGGTCAGGTTTTCCTCCCTTTTGGAGCATTTTTTGTAGATATCTGTGTTTGTATTTCTAGAGCAGTTTAAGTTTCATAGCTCTGCTTTTTATCACTCTGTAAAGAGCAAGTTGTTCAATAAAGCCTGTGGAACTTGTCTCTGCATCTGGGTCCTGTTTATGTCCTGGCCTGACAATCTCCCCCATATTCCTTCATGACTATCTATGTAGTTTAAGTTTGTAGTTTGTAGTAGTTTGTAGTTTATAACTTTGAGTTGAAGATATATAATTTGAAAAAAAAAAACAAAGCCTGTCCTGCTGAAATATTTGTGCGAGGATCTGAAAATGAGATTTGTGCTCTTATCTGAGGGGATCAGCTGCTCAGATGCCAGATCTTTCTTCAGCAAATTGGCCTTCACATATTGGCTGTGTTCGAAATCACCCCCTAACCCCTAACCCCTACTCCCTACATAGGGGATATAAATGTAGTGCACTATATAGTGAGCTCAACTGAAAAATCTTTCGGACATTTCGGACACTACTCTCGGCGCCGGTAATTAACGTCATCGCTGTCGCACAATTAAAACGTACCACATTATTGTCGTCTCACAAAAACATAGCATAGTGATGCCTCTGTGCTCAGAAATACCGGCCATTATAACCAGCAACTCGTGTTGCTAACATTTCTGATAGTTTTGTGTGCCAGGTGCATTCCTATTAATATAAGAAGTAATAATCAAAATTGTTACATGTTTCTCATCGAGCCTCATTAGAAACCTCTGATTTCCATCCAGTCGTTAGGATGAACAGAATTACTGCATCTGGCTTATATAACAAGATTACAAAAAAAATATTTTCCACTGCCCGACTGGCTGGATGGGTCCCCTCACACATTATTAGGTCACTGGTTGGACAAGTTGACCTGATGTGGAAGAAGAGAAAACCACAAAGGAGCAAAGCTATACAACTCTGAGGGCCTTTAAGTTTTAAAGGACATGACAAGATGGAATCAATGCACGACCTGTTTCAGGTGGCGGATGAGCAACGTTGGGATGAGCCAAGGCTCGTCAGTGATGTGATATTTGATTTATGATGTCGTCCCGTGGGGTGTGGGGGGAGGAGGGGGTGCTGCTACCATCACTGATGTAATGTGAATAAACAGGTGAATCACAGCAAGAAAAAAAAAAATAAAAGAATGGTGTCGACTCGATCAACTGTCCGCCGCTGTCAGAGCAAGGCTTTCCGCAAGAGCTGAGGTCACGCCGCGCGCGACCTTTGTGAGTGACAGCATGTGACCTGAGCCGTTGAGCAGTGTGCTGTGATTTGCACTAAAAAGACACGTTCCCTTTTGAAGCGTCAGACACGAGAACGGTCTGGAGCTTTTACTTTAAAGGGCTCCAACATGAATCCGATTTCCCCGGGAGCCCACAGGTTCCGGAGCCACAGCGCACTCTGACTCTAAATGTGAGTTCACCTTAGAAGCCTTGAATGTTTTATACAATGGAGGCTGCATTCAGCCTCTCGGGAAGCGGAGTGGCCGACTGTGTCGAATTTCATCTGGCAGTAAAAACACCTTCCGCCCCCCCCGGAATTTCTAAAGAGTTTCTCTTCCAGTCCGAAGAATGAGTTTCCTTTCCAAACAGGATGTCATTGTACGTTAGCATTTGGTGCATACAATATACATATGATATTTCTCCACTGTAATTTGAAATCATCTTTGCACGCAGAGCTGCAGCCTTCTGCTGGCTCATTTCATCTTCTCACAGTATTACTGCTGCTACCAAAAACTGTTTTGTGCGCCTGCCAGTCGCTGAGACGTCTGGGCCAACAAGAAAGGCTTGATGAAAGCTATATTTAACAAAGCATTTGCATTGTGTACTATATATCTGTTTGAGTGCCGTGAATCTATTGTGTTGTTATTACTGCTAGCAGGATTTTTACAGTTCTTTGACTAACATACAAAAGAGCTGGTCCCCAGAGAAACAAGCAACAATCTGTTATTTTATTTGATAGGCACTGATGTTACCTCTCTGTTCAGGACCCCTTTCTTATTGATCATATACCACATGAGCCGCCTCCTGCTCTATCACATACAACACAAGCCGAGAGGCAGCCTCACAGGTGTCTATCACAGTGTTTCCACCAGCGGAGCCACAGCCTTCAAACTCTGCCCAGCAGGAGGTGATGGGAAAGCTCAGAGAAGGGGAAGCCAAGGAGAGACACAGGAGGACGGACAAGGCAGAGCGCCATGTTTGTCTTTCTAGGCCAGTGATGCATGACCTCTCTTTCACACCCCGCTGATTGTTTGCTGGGCTTTGACACACACACACACACACACTCACACACACACTTGAACAGCAATGATGCTGCCTGCCACATGCCACATGAACTTTCACTGCCCTCCAGTGGCTCTCTACTAAAGGTACCACTCAGAATCTCTCTCTATCTCTCTCTCTCTCTCTCTCTCTCTCACAAACACACACACACACACACACACTCAAGCATACCACCGCCCTAACCAATTCCATCAGTGCTTGCTTACACAAATGTTCCTGGAGCTGAAATGACAGGCTCCACGGAGAAGATCCAATAAATGTTTACTTACCTCACTGCTATCATCATTTCAGTTGATCTCATTTGGCGCCCCTCAGGCAATACATAAATTACTTTCAATGCAATTATGGAAGTAACCAATTACAGCCCCTTGTCATTTCATCATAGAGTGTACAAATCAGCAGCGCAACCCTCCATTTATTACTTGAAACTGTATTTTTAAGACCCAACTGAACACGGGGAGAGATCTCAGCAAAGCAAAACCAGATGTGGTTCGGAGGGCTTCACTTCCAGCCAAACCGTGAGGAATGCATGACTCTGGTGACGGCTTCTTTTTTTTCTCTCGTTTCTCTTTTTTTTTTGTTTTTGTGAGAGTCTGTGTGGTGAAGAGAAGGGGTCAAGGGGTCGAGGAGTTCATTATTGCATCGGGGCCGCATGAGGAGCCTCTCTAGGCGCGAGGTCACCCGCCACACCCGGAGAATCTCTCGGCAGCCACGGGGCTTGGAGCTGCAGGGTGTGTGACATGTGATGATGTGTGCGTAAGTGAGGGGTTGGGGGCAGAGGGAGTTGGGGGGGGTCCAGGCAGTCAGCAGGGGGCGTTATTGTGTTGCCGGACTCACCGTCAGAGGTCCTCAGGAGTCCTCCAATCGTCTCTGGTCTCTTGCTCCCCCTGAATCACAGCCAATCAGATAGAGACAAAGATTGGAAATAACACAACACACCGGCTGAGATGACGAGCTCGCCGTCCTTTGAAGCTGTTTGTTTTCTTTTGGTATCTGAATTATACTGGGACTTTCAGTTTGCCTACAGATTCTCTGGACAAAAAACAGGCCAACCCCAACCAGAGGTTCTTCTGGGTCAACTCCACGCATCCATAAATAGGCAAATCATCTGAAACACTGATTACATGTACGATTTTATTTAATGACTTTGGTTACACACATGCACGGGCATTGGTGCAAACACACGCGCAAACTATAAATGCAGTGAAGGCAAAACCTATTACTGCCTTTGCCAAAACAAGATTATCTGGTTCGAAGTTCAAATTACCAACCCAGCGATTAAAAGATCCATCCAGAATTTCCAGCTGAGTCTGTAGCTGATGAAACACACAGTTTGATTTCTCCTTCTCAGCCTTCTGCGCTGTGTGCAGCCATTTGTCCACTTTCAATTTCAAATCCAAAGGTTTCACATATACTGCGTGTGTGCCGTCTTTGTTCCAGCCCGCCCCTGTTTGAAATTTAGTTGACCTTCTTATTATAGGCATGTTGTATGGCACTTTCTGGAAAATGTCAAAGCCCTCCCTCTCAATGATGTAAGGATTACCAGGTGTTGACCCAGAATCCATTATCTCCTATTAGAGCCTGTCTTTTTTCTTCTTTAGGTTGTGTGTGCGCGCGCACAAGTGCGTGTGTGTATGTGTGAATAGCCAAGTTTTAATAAGAAAAACATAAGCTGTTATGATTAAAAAAAAGCACAAACCCATTTTAGGGCATATTTGTGGGAATAGCGTCTGAGCGTCAGGGCTCTGCTTGGCACTGTTCCATGTTCCCACTCTGTCTTGTGCTACTGACTGGAGAATTTCACACCAACACCAACATTAAGATGTATTCTTTTTGTTTTTTTCCACAAGCCCACACACACAGTATTTGCAATCAGTTGCTACTGAGTTAAGCCGCATGTTCCCTTTTCGACAAGGAAATGTCCTGTGCAGCCAAAAATGTGTGCGTTCACAGCAGCTGGCCTAAAAACTGCAACGGGAGTACGGGAAAATTTCAAAAATAATTTGTTTTCTGTCAAAGATTTCAAACCATGTTCACACATTTCATTTGATCATTTAATTACTATTTCCAAGGATGCGCTGTTTGCATGTTTTTCAGTTCTTCTTTCTATCAAGCAATTTGTTCAGTTTTATTTGTACGATTCACATGGTAGAAAATATTCTATTATAATTTTTGAAATAATTTGCTTCACCTTTTTGCAGAGCATCATGGAATAGCCTTGCACCATCTTCTGAGATGTTCAGTTCAAACTATTTCTGGTCAAGTCTTCCTGACCAGAAAACAACAAAACGTTCAATGCCGTCCATGTTTGTGGCTCACACATTGATGACATGCAATTGATGAACAATATCAATTGATGCATATTCTTATTCATATAGACAATAGGACAAGGGCAATGTGGCTATACAGAGCCTGTGTATTAGCTTCTCCTCACTCAGATACAGCCTCCTCCTTCTCCTCCCTCCTTCAGGTTTATGCCCCCCCGCCTAACCCCCAACACTTTATAACAATCCATCTTGCTGGTATTACATTCCAGTAGCAAAGGCAGCAAGCTGAGCAAACTAGTTTCTGCTCACACAATTTATGATTCTTGGGGCAGCTGTGGCTCAGGGGTCATCCCCTTTTAGAGGGTTGCTGGTTCAATTCCCCATCAATCCAGTCTACATGTCTGAGCGTCCATTGGCCAGACACTGTACCGCAAATTGCCTGATAGATAGATAGATAGATAGATAGATAGATAGATAGATAGATAGATAGATAATGTCTTCAGGGGTCAGACAAGCTCTATATAATTTTAGTCTATTTTAAGCAACAATATTTTTACAGCAATATTTTTACTTTTACTGTCACTCAGGTGTGTTTACCTGACTCATTCTCGTGCGTTGATCAGTGTTGGTCACCCTCACAGAAATGAAAAAAACCCCATCACCCATCAAGAGAAGAAACCTACAGCAGACTGTACGATATAAAATCATTCAGATAATGACTCGGGCTGAGGTTTGGAGTTTTGAACAGTAACGAGGGCGTGTTGGATAAATCCCAGATGTGGCTAAACAGCAGCAAACAGCATAAGACCCTGAAGCCTGGTAACCTCCTGCTGGTTGATATTATGCTGTGTTATAAACTAGTTTTATTGACCATCCACAGACTTTGCACAAATCAGATTAGTCCAAATGCAAACCCCCTAAGGAGAACTAATAAAGGAGGAACTGTCACTGCAGCAAAACAAAATAAAATAGTTCTTTTTGTATTCTTTAAGAACATCCTCAGTCAATTAGTGCACAGTCAACCAAAAACTAGACGATTATTTGGTTGCTCGTTATTTACAATTATAAAAGATAATGTGCCTCTTTGTCTGTGTTTTCCTGGGATTCATTGTCTAATATCGTGCAACAGGGTCCATGATGTGAAATCCATCCAGGAGCCATTAAAATCCGCTACAGTTTCAGCCCGAAAGAGTTTCTCCCTCTCTCTCTCTCTCTCCCTCTCTGCACCTGGTGTCTGTCAAGCGAAGCCATTACAAAAGGCCAGTCGAGGCGTATCCTTTAAGAGGGTCATGTGTTCAGATTTCCTTTCACTTTTTCTCCCCTTGAACTTCTGAAGGATGTGCATGAGCTTAAATGCCTCGAGCGGCTCGTGAGAGGGTCCGCACATAAAAACCCGCTCCGGCATCCAGCGATTCAGCACAGCATTCAGCAAGGACTTCTTTTTTTTCCCCCCTTCTTTAGTGTATGTGTGTGTGTGTCAGTGTGTTCATAGTCCCCTTTAGTTGGGCCATTTAAAAGCTTTGGCTGAGACACGTTTGTCATCTCACCAAGTGACTGAGAGAGAGGTCGACGGATAGGATTGAGAATGAGGTGTGAGGAAGTGTGCTGATTTAAAGCAGCTGCAGCAGCGGAGGATACACTGGGATCCTGGTTTGTGCGCTCAGCATACATATTTTTATTGAACTTGTGCTTTTGTTTTGGCCCAACACCTCCTGCCTGTAGAAATCAACCACATCAACTCAAAAGGAAGCAAAATCAGACCAAACGTTTTGTTCTGTCACAAAATCATCTACTGAGCAGCATCAGTATCTGACTTCATGTGCATCACCTTTCACAACACAACACAAAAGACACAAACTGAGACGCTGATGACACGATCATGGCGTCTGTCTTCCCTCTCTCACCTCCCAGCTCATCCTTGTAATAGTTGTTATTGTCCTCATTATCTTAATCAGCATTTAATCGCCACCACCGTCTCCGCCTCTGTCGCCACAGTTTAATCATCATCATCGTCATCACCCCGTCATTAGCGTCATTAGCATCCTCAGCATCCGCCTAAACAAAGTTGAATTTTCAGCCCCGCTTCTGGGAGCGGCATTCTGGTGAACAGCGGCGTCGACTCGCATGGACGGCTATGAAACCAGTCATGCAATTAGCCCTGAAAGTTGCAAAGGCAAACAGAAGATAATGTGTCATTACCGTTGCTGATGGGAAAGGTTTCCCCTCTTGTTTATCTGTGAGATGATTTTAATTTGAAGGAACAACACAAAGCGGGCTCGGTGCCAGGAAGGCTTTTCTTCTCCCAGCTTACTCATCATCAACTCAGTGGCTGCCTGTCAAGCAACCTGGCCCAGATAAGATTGAGAGCGAGTTTGTCGGCTCCAATTTGACTCAAGGAGCGGATGTTCTCTTTTTAAAAAAACATTGTCTTCTCACTTAACATGTCTCCATTGTGTTTGAGTGGTAGCGCTTGTACCGTCTTTATTGCAACCCCGCGGCAACTGTGTCTTTACCTCCACTTACGATTCCTCCAACTGCTGTTCAGACACGTCGCTATTTTCTGTCTCCGCAGTGGATGTGAGCGTGAAGAGATTCCAGCATTCCTCACAATCCTCCCTGCTTTTTCCCCCCCCTTTTTCCTCCTCCACTTTTATGGATTCGCCTTCCTGTTCTCTGGCTTTCTCAGCCCAGACTCAGGTCAGAGAGATGGATGCTGTGTAATGAGTGTAATTGCTTTAATCCTTCCGTTTTCACAGTACTTTAATTTGTTCATGCTGTTACCTAATCTTTATTGGGCCATAATTTGTATTCTGTATATGACTACATTTCCTCCTCCAGTGGCTTTGGCAATTATGGGGCTTGTGCTCTCATGCTGGTGGTGTGCAAAACTTGTTGTTGTTACTCCGACACCGTCTTGTAAATAACAACACCAGGGTAAAACCTGCGCTTGAATCCATGTTTACAAGGGAAAAAATCCAGATGTTCATCGGCTCAGTAGCTCAGCTGCTAACCTACACTCACATGACTGAGACGTTTAATTGAGCTGCGACGTTCAATTATTTGGTGCCTGCTTGTCTCAGACTCTTTGCGTTTCGCTGATGATTTGCTCCTGCACAGTCGCACACTGAAGAGTCCAGCAGAGGAAATATTAGGTACTGTATGTCATTTAGCGGTTTGTGGACCTTTGTGCTGAGCTTTGACGTGTAATGTCTGGCAGAGGGACGACCTCCAGTCGGTGGTGGTGTTCAATCTGAGGAACTTTCAGGGGAAGGAGAAAACGAGCTTTGTCATAATCATGGCACATCAGCTGATAAGCGTCACTTAACGCCGTGTCTTTTCTTCTCTCGCCTCACTTAAACGCCACGGCTGTTTCAGTGCTGGCTGGATGGCGTCAGCCCCCTGCAGCCTGAGCTGGAGTGATGCACGTGTTTGGGCTCAGCTCTTTGTAATGCACATCAGGGACCCAAAGCAGAAAAAGGAAGCAGCGACAACATGGCTCCTGGAGGATATAGTATAGATTACTGTGCGACTTCATCAGTACCTTCGCCGCAACATTTGAGGAGGCCAAGCAGCAGCGAGGGTGTAGTGGATGCCCTGTTACACTCATTATCATCAGAGGCACATTTTTTCCCCAGCCACTTCAGGACCACAAATCCACTCCATCTGATTCTCTGGCTCCTCATTTCCCTGCTGGTTCGCTGAGGAATGTCCCTCCGCCGCTATCTGCAGGGTCTAATTTAGCTGTCTTCCCTCTGTCCAATCTCTACTCACATGCGATCGGCTCTGTCCAGGTGGCTGGAGCCACCCTGGAGGGACTGATTTGACCCGGGTGCCCATTTACACGTCTTGGTGAAGTAAGAGCAGCAAATCGTCTTTGATTAAGCCTCTCAGTTGGAGAGTTACGAGAATTCATGAGCGCCCGTGCAGCTCATGAATGCTTGTTTTCCTCACATTTGCATTCGGATGTGAAACACATGCCAAGAGAGATTAAGGCCAGCTTCGTAATACATCTTGTTCAGTTAGAAAATACTGTATGAAATATAGAGCAGCCTCCGTCCACCCACCTGGCAGTCGGAGCAATAGGTCAGGAGGTCAGCGAGGACACAGGTCAGGTGGCGCCTGAGAAAGAACAGCAGCACGGTGGCCACAGAATGAATCAGTCCCCAAAGTCAGGATTTTGGAGACCATCTCTTGGGCTATTCTCTGACTCATCCAGCACCATGACCTGCAGCAGAACCTGTCAGGTCAGACTAAGCCAGAGAGGTACTTCTGGGCCACTGTCAGCACCTCGCTGCAGTCCCTCAAGTAATTCCCCTCTTTGTTAGATTCGCCGCAGGTCACTGACCTGAAGTGCAACAGGATACAGAATGACATTTCCACACAAAGCCACAAAATAACAGTCAAGCACTTTGCATTAGCGTTTTACTAGTTTGATCCCTGAGTGGCCAACCCAGTGTTTGCCTTGACAACTTGAGTATTGAGCAGAGGGGAACAGAGTGGTAATCTGGTGTGGTTAAGAGCCCTTACAGCAAAGCATTAGTAGAAGACATAATGCAGGCTGTCAGACTGAGACGAACTGCGTTCAAAACAGAAAAGCGAGTAAGAAATGTGATAGAAATGGGAAATCTGATATAAAAAAGTTTGTGTCTGGAGGAGTGAGGGCAGCAGTCTGATGTGGAAGCCTGCGAGCGTTGATGCTAAACTGGAACAGATGCTGACGAGCTGACACAGGAAGCAGAGTCATACTGGTGTTAAGCCCGAGGGGATCACATCACCTTGCGCGGGTAAAGCCGCCTGGTCAGGGTCAACACCCTCAGCATCTGGCCTCCGATGTTTCATGCTTAAAAGGAAGGTCACTTTGCGTTTAGAATGATACCCGGCTCGACGCAGATCAAAGCCGCTCTTTAACACACAGACTTGAGTCCTGTTCTTTGTACGCTGCGTCTTTTCTTTTCATTTTTTTTTTCATGGGTCTTTGAATGTCACAGAGAAACTGATCTGTTCATGTGATTTCCATCGCAAAGGATTACATACGCTAATACTTGATCAGTTATAAGCTGCAACAAAATAAAACTTATGATTGAAACTGTGATGATGATTGAAACAAAAAAGAAAGCAAAAAAATGGTGCCAGTTTTTTTACATTTAATTTGACCTTTAAATAGCAGGTCTGTGAATATTCTCATTCATCCAGGTCATAGTTATCTTCAAGGAGATTGAATCGAACGCAACTGGATTTTTGGTAAAGCGTTCGCTTTAAATAGAAGTTTTTCTCTTGAAGACAAAACACAATGTAGTAGTGGACAAGAAAATCTACTTTGTGATATTTTACAGTTTTTAAAGTATTTTGTGTTTTTCATATATAAACATATACAATGTACATATAAAGCAATAAGCCATCTTCACGTTTTACAGTAAGTGAAGGACAAAAACATAATTGATCATCTGAACGATGGGACTTACTGTCTGGCACAATGTATTTGCCGCTTGTAACAAACAGCCTGTTTGCACTTTAACTTGCATATATATCACTTTTAATAGCACACAGCACTTTAAACAAACATATTTGCACATACTAAAAATAATTGCAAAGAAGTTTTATTGATTATGTATTGTCTTTCCTGATTTAGATCTGGTGGCACTTTAATTGAAGGTTGCTAGGCCTTGGAGACAAAAAGGAAGACATAAGTTAGACTCCAAACTCATTCAGTGTAATATAATGTGCAATATTTAAGTGTAGCTTTGTTTTAGTGTTTGTGTGTGTGCTAAGTGTATCTTAAAGTGTTTTTGTGAATGGTTTTAGATTTGTTTGAACTTATCTTGTCCTAGTGTCCAGGTCCGTCAGTTAAAAGAATCCCCATAGGCCAGGGGTGCCCACACTTTTTCAGCTTGCGAGCTACTTAAAAGATGACCAAGCCAAAAGGATCTACCCACAATAAAAATGCAAAACGCATATTTATTTTATATTATTTAAATCATTATTATTGTATATTTTGTGCTTTTAGGATAAAGATTGAATTTAAATTTAATCTCAGCTCGCTCTTTGGAGGAAAGTCAATGTCGTAGTTTTTGTGGACAGTCCAAAAATGCCGCTCTACGTTTCCCTTCTTTGGAATAGCAATGGTGCACTGACAGATAATGCAAACGCACTTCGAATATGACATCGTGGAAAAAAAATCCTCCTCTCATTCCGTATGGAAGTGGAAAGTTTTGGGTTTCTTATTTGGACCGGTTACGGCACTCATTTTTATACCCTTTCTACAGTTTTGTTTAAAACAAACTGGAGGCTAGCTATGCGACACGGTAGCTTGCTAAAGCGGTTAACGCAAAGCTAATGTGGTTAAATGTGCATGCGTGGCTAAATGTGCATGCGCTGCCCACCAATTGGCTGCCCGGTATGTCAATCAAAAAACAAACGGATGGATGGATGTGGGTAGATGATAGTTTATCTTCCATCTTCTACTTCTATTAATGTCGTGCGATC
>JAFBJQ010001208.1:72315-190766 GCA_016785345.1 Trinectes maculatus
ATTTTTATACCCTTTCTACAGTTTTGTTTAAAACAAACTGGAGGCTAGCTATGCGACACGGTAGCTTGCTAAAGCGGTTAACGCAAAGCTAATGTGGTTAAATGCGCATGTGTGGCTAAATGTGCATGCGCTGCCCACCAATTGGCTGCCCGGTATTCATTCATTCATTTTCTACCGCTTTATCCTGTTAAGGGTCGCGGGGGGAGCTGGAGCCGATCCCAGCTGACATCGGGCGAGAGGCAGGGTACACCCTGGACAGGTCGCCAGTCCATCGCAGGGCCAACACAGAATACATATACGAACAAACAACCATTCACACATGCACACCTAAGGACAATTTAGAGTGGCCAATTAACCTAACCCCCACAATGTGTGGTGGGAGGAAGCCGGAGTACCCGGAGAGAACCCACGCAGACACGGAGAGAACATGCAAACTCCACACAGAAAGATCCCCCGAACCGAGATTCGAACCAGGGACCTTCTTGCTGTGAGGCACGAGCGCTACCCACTGCGCCACCGTGCTGCCCTGGCTGCCCGGTATGTCAATCAAAAAACAAACGGATGGATGGATGTGGGTAGATGATAGTTTATCTTCCATCTTCTACTTCTATTAATGTCGTGCGATCTACGTGCACTCCTCTTGCGATCGACCAGTAGATCGCGATCGACGTATTGGGCACCCCTGCCATAGGCCATTAAGAAAGTTCCGGGCTGGACCAAGGCAGGAAAAGGTGTAGGGGAGACAAGTGTACTGTTTTGTTGGTTTATGGGTTTCTATTTATCTTTGGTGTTAGGTTTAAGGTTGTCTGCATATAGTTTAGGTTTTTACATAGTTTATAGTTGTAGTTATGGTTTATTGAGGGTTTTCGATTAGTTTTAAGTGCTAACGTTAAACCGATACATCCCTGTTGGGTTTTAGTGGTTTTATCCAGCTAGCCACACAGTATAAAAGGCGCCTGTTCCCAACACTTGTGTTTCTGCTGCTGGAGAAGACACTGACCTTTCATTGTCACTTGCACTTCCGGCACATGCACTTTGTTTTTGTTGTAAATATTGAAGACATTAAAAAATTATGGTCTACGCCATTTCCTGCCTCTGGCTGTGTCCAAAATCGCCCCCTAACCCCTATATAGTGCACTATATAGTGAGCACGCCATTTTGTAGTGGTGTCCGAAAGCTTAGGGATCATAGCATGTCCACTATATAGTGCACTCAATGTATCCCACAATTCACTGCGAAATGTAGTGAACATCCGATGGTCACTAAGCGGAGCAAGATATCCCATCATGCATTGCCAGAAATTCCCTGGGCTGCGTGGAAGTGAAAATGGCGGACGGAGGGGAGGGAAATATACATAAATATTATAAAATATAACAAAATACGAAAATAAAAAGTACAGGAAAGTAATCAAAAGCCTCTAATTTAATAAAAATGCAGTGGTAAACAAACAAGTATTTTGTGAGACGACAATAATGTGGTACGTTTTAATTGTGCGACAGTGATGACGTAATTACGGGCGCCAAGAGTAGTGTCTGAAAGATTTTTCTGTTGAGCTCACTATATAGTGCACTACATTTATATCCCCTATGTAGGGAGTAGGGAGTAGGGGTTAGGGGGCGATTTCGGACACAGCCTCAGTGTCTGTTGTGAATGCAAATCTGGTCCCATAATAATAATCGCAGACGACATAATGATGCTTTTCAAGATAGATGATAAATGAACAAATAATCAGAGAATGCACCAACTTGAGTGTAGTAACTGTTTTCTACTCTCCGTGCTCGTCTTGTCTTTGAATAGTGTTCAGTTACAGTGTCTTTCTAGGTGAACGTGTATAATATAGTGTCGGTATAATATAAAACCGCCACTAAACCAGCGACGTCAGTCAGTGGGCGGGGCTATATGGATGAAGTCCGAGCCATTTTGGCATCGTGTTAATGTACTTGAATGTTTCATAGTAACATTAATGTCTGATTTTCTGGTACGGACCAAGACGTCTGACTCAGATACCTGTTGAACTATATTTGCTGATGGATTTTTTTCACTGCAGGAATATTAATCGCACTCTAGTGGTTTTATCCAGTTAGCCACACAGTATAAAAGGCGCCTGTTCCCAACACTTGTGTTTCTGCTGCTGGAGAAGACACTGATCTTTCATTGTCACTTGCACTTTCGGCACCTGCACTTTGTTTTTGTTGTAAATATTGAAGACATTAAAAAATTATGGTCTACGCCATTTCCTGCCATTGACTGGTTGACTTCCGCATCTCACTGACTTCCAACCGGTCAGTCTATATTACACCGCTGTACTGTATATGCCCACAGTTAGTGCTGTTCAGCCACTTCACCAACCAGTCTCTCCAACTCTTCCTCCACCTGTTTCTAATCTTCTCTGTTTCCCCTCTTCCGACACAGGCGATTGTTTGCATTTATGATGTATGCTACATACTGTGAGTGTTATGGATTTCAGAGGAGGAGGTCGTGGATGGAAACGGAATTTGAATAACTGAATGAGGTGCTCCTCTTTTTACGGAAGAGGTCGTTTAGTTCTTCCTGACTCCTGTGGCAGGCACCACTCATCTCCTCACTTTTTGCTGCCTCTGTCTCTCCTGTGTGCGGTGGCTGATGTGACTCGACTGGTGGAGGTTGAGAAATAAAAAGAGTTGTGTTACAACCAAAAGGTGATTGCCTGGCAAAATGGCCTGTTACTAGTGCACTGAGCAACACAGCCTGATTTTTAAAGGGATAATAAAATTTAAAAAAAGCTGACTACAAATAGTTGTCAGAAAAAAAAAAACGTGTACATGGTTGTACTGGTTTTTCCAAAACATCACTGCTCAGACTCTTATGTTTTGGTGGTGTCATGTGTACATGGGTATGTGCTGATGAAGATAATAATTTGTGTGTGTGTGTGTTGTATATTTGTGCGTTGTGGCACCTTCTTGACTATCATTGTACACCTGGTGGAGGCAGTAGGAGATTTGTGGTGAAGGTGGTAGCAGCCTGTGTCATTTTACTAGGAAGCAAACAACCTTTTCCATAACCGTTATCACTACAAGAAAGTGCAGCTGGATTTGAAATCAGAAATTCAAACAAACACTCTGACAGTGTCCCTGCTCTCTGTGAGTGGAGCAGCTCCAGGTTTCCTCTCACAGATAACACGCCTGCTTCTCTGCTTTCTAATTTATGGAGAGAGTTGTTTATTTCATGCAAAATATTGACTGGATAAGAAGAAAAATAACAATCATGAAGTTCTGTAAAAGCAGCTGTAAATATAGGTTCGGCCTCAGAATGGCTTCTTATGCGACTTAATACTAATGTTAGGATGTTATGCCAATGTTAAATTGCTATTTCTTTGTGCAATACAATCAGCAGCAAAACACATTTCTGCAGCGATTCCACAATTAAAGCTTTATCCTAAAAGGCCTTAATGGTCAAACGACAATATTGTGCTGCACAAAAAAAGCAAACCCCTCCAATGTCAGTCTGGATCTAGTCCACATTTTACATTGTACGACAAGGCCGGCTGAACAGGTGAGTGACACTGAACACTTTTCATCATTCATGCCAGTGACGCGTCTCTGGAGCAGAAATGTCTCATTAGACAGGTCAGGACCTGACTGATGGCTTCCTGGTCCCCTGATCCCTCATACCTGACAAGCAGCTCTCAGTCTGCAGGAGCCGACGTGCCTCGCTCGTCCCGCCTGCATCTGTGTGTGTGTGTGTGGACAGTGTACAGCCAGCGCACAGATAAGCCATTTGATTCTCTGGCCTGGGAACAAGACAGTGTTGACGTTTCAACACAAACCCTGCTGTGATAAGACCATATGATAGAAGTAAAAAGCAGCTGTATTTCAAAGAGAAAGACTAATAGAGTCGTCTCTCTACGAGGCTGATTTCTCCTCACTGTGATGTTTAATATGTCATCCTGAGGGTTCAATTTTACACAGCCGCGTGAACTGATTCAGATCCGGAGGGGAAATTATCTTTTGACTTGAAAGCTCATCTCCAGAGTGTGTAAATAGCTCCCAGAGCTCAAAGATATAAATATGCACTTCCTTCCATTCAGATTAATACGCGATGCCGCTTGACGAGAAAGAGAAGTTAGCTCTTTCTGTGTCTCTGAAAGACTTAAGGTGAAAATGAATCCAATTGTGACGCAGCCAAGAGTCTGAAGCCATGCTGGAAAATCAGTACAGCGGCGCTTTACTGTATATTCACACGCTGACAATACTCAAATGCTGATGTCTATGGGTAGAGTGTTTAATATGTCACCATGACAACATACTTTCATTTCTTGATTAATGTTTGTCCATCCCCTCCAGAACATTACAAGAGAGGTCCTGGGTTTAGCTGCTTAATATATGTATTGGTCCACAAATTGTGGTTTGGGTAAATTTTGTAGGGTTATTGTGTTTAGATATTGATATTGAAATTATAAATATAAAAGGTGGCAGTAGAGGAAAGGTCAACAGAGAGGATCCATCATCAGGTCCATAAATATCTGAATAAAGTTTCTTGGCAGTCCATCCAGCAGTTGTTGATCTTTAGAGTGATGTGATCCCTGAATTTTCAATGTGCGTAAACTAACCAACTTCAATAATACTGTCCGTACAGCCATGGTACTCACAAGCTGGAGCACGGCTTTGTTTTATCCTCACTTTTCGTTTCTTTTTTTTTAGTCTGGACTTATGTGGATTTATGTGAATATTTCCTTTGTTCACTCCTAAATATTTAGTCAAATGTGTCCATTCCCGTCTCGCATTGTTTATGTGTAGCTGCTGCCTTTGAAGAGGCTTTGTGTCTTTTTATAGTATCACAACAACATTTGAATCATCCCTTTGTCATTACGTGTTCCCATCCATCATTTCCAACTTGGCAAAAGGCTCAAATGACTCTGTTATTTGACTAACGTCCCCTGACATTTGCCCTCAGCGGGGCTAAGTGAAGGAAGCTTTGAAATGGGCTCTCCAAAGAGGACTGCTCTGTTTGAACATCGCTTGTACATAATCTACAGACCCAGCAGCATGAAGGCAATAGGTCAGAATGTGGGGGAAAAAAAAAACCAACAGGAGATGCCTCAGATGTGACTTTGATACACTGTAAGAACACAGCACGAGCAGAAGAATGCTCTCCCCAGAGCACAGATCCCATTTCCTCATAATCTAGGCCTGTTAGCGGGGGTCCTGCAGCTCCTGACCAGACCTCCTCAGGACAACAGAGGGCTTTACTGACCCATCCATCAGCCCTGTTTACATTCCATCTTGTAAACCTCGCAACTAATTCTGCGTCTAACTGCCCGACTCTCCTTTGAATCCCCGGCGAAGGTGGCACCCAGCCCCCGCCGCGGCTCTTTGTTTATGTATTCCACAGTTGTTCCAGATGTTGGAAATGATTGAGAGTCAGTGTTCTGAGAAATCGCTTGCAGCTCAGTTATGTGGGGAGCTTTCATCAATGACACAGATCATTACAGTCGCAGTCTTCTTCTGTGTCGGTGGCAGCAGTGGGTGCCGTCGACTAAAAAGGCAGAAACCAGTTAATTAGATAACGATGATGGATAAGGATATAGCAGAATGATTTTTCCCTGGTGGTATTTATTATTGTGAGGAGCCGAGTGGGACTTTCTTCTGTAGTCTTCTTCAAAGGGGCATGAGCTCAGGTTGACCACACCAGAGCAGCGGAGAGATTATCTCGAAGATACGCACATCCCTTGGCGGTGTGTCCTTAATAATGCAGATTTAAGACCAAAGAGTCGACGCTGATGCTCAAAGATGCATGTCACCACCTTAGAGGGCATAAAAACTCAACGTGGTTCAACTCAAGGGTGAGACAGGGTGAAAATTGAAGCCGGGATGGAAAATGGAGGAGCAGCGTTATCTTAACTCATTTTTCAAGAGGCAAGTTTAAAGAAAAAGTTTTTAAAAAAGAGGCATTCAACCCATTGCTACTGATAAAGTACAGAAGAGACAGACTTTACATCCCGTTTAGTTGCAGTCCTGCCAGCCACAATTAGCCGCACTGTGATGTACACAATACTCTGCTGAGCCCCCTTCACTTCCAGCAATCGATAGCTTGAGGAAAAGGAGCCTAAATGGGCACCACAACAAGATCAAAAGGAACATTAGCTTTCGTCAGACAGACACACCCAACAAAGCACAACATCGCAACCCCAATTTTACCTATTGCTAATGGTCCACAGGCGTTTGAAGCTCGTCTTGCCTCATGCTGTCGTTTCTCAGCCACGGCGCACGCTTCACTGAACAGATAGAGACACACGAGTAAACGGGTGCTTCTCTCTGACAGTTCCAGTTAATAAAGCAAACGTTTACTTTCAAACACAAGATGTGTATTATTAACCTTATGTTTCTGTTTTTGTGAAGACGCGGTCCTAATTGATAAGAGAAAACCAGCTAACGCTTCAGTGTAGAAGCGGTAGCATGTAAGTCGGTAAACATTAGTGCCTGGATAAAATGCCCATTATGTTGTTTGTTTTTTTGGAAAACTAAAAAAAAACATTTTTGTGGAAAACTAAAAAAAAACATTTACATGCTTACTTGAAAAAGCGTCTGCATCAAACCAAAGCAACTGTGGGAAACGTGTTGACAATGAAATATGACTGTTACGGCTGAGGTGCAGAGCAGGTAGGGATCAGTGACCAGGCGAGTTGGGTGAGAGAGATAAGCTGTTTTATTTACAGCAAGGACCACAAAAATCCACAAAACTCAGGAAGGTTCCGAAAGGGGAACAAACAACAAAACGCCGTGGCAGGCTTGGAGGCAGCGAGTCCGGGTGCAGCTCGAGGAGAAGAACTGCAGGGAGAAAAAACACGTAGTCAGAAAAGCTAGAGCACGAGAGCAAGCAGGAAAAGGCTGCCAAACAATCACCTAATGAGCGCAATACTCCAGCGTTGAACACAGGTCCGCCAGAGACATAAATAGGAGACCAGGTAATCACCGAATGCAGGACACCTGTGTGTAATTGACCACACCCGGACTCCACCTCAGCCACGGCAAACCCTGCAAGACAGGGAAAAGGGAAACAAAAACCACAGCAACCAACACAGATCATGACAAGTTTGTCCCTAAAGACAATGTGTCTGGGCTCCAGTAAGGGTCAGAAAGATTCAGAGCTTGTGAACTATGTGTCAGATGGCATTTGAAAACCTGTGAAAAAAGTTTTGTTCATGATTTCTGCTTGTGTTGCACAGTAAGGTTACATACATACTCATGAAAAAACTTAACTGTAAATCCTGGTACTGATTTTGGACACAAAATGCAACTGTATTTCTTGTAAAGTAAATGTGTTTTTGAATGTAACATCAGTTGGGAATTTGAAGTTTCCCACTTTTATGCTTTGAATCAGTACTCAGACACTTTTTCAAAAGCATTTTTATCATTTCTGATTTTATAATTTGTGCACAAATATTTATTATAGGTTTCCATTACTTTCTTCTCCACATTCACAGTCTGTAATTTCACTTGCAAAGATCTGTCACTGGTTTAAAAAGGTTTGAAATACAAACATAAGTTTGGAAATGACATCTGGACATAATTCCACAAGCTCAAAATATCGCTGACCCTTCATGGTGCCCATAATGTAAATAGTTTGCTCATATTTTAATTCTGTGGGATCCATTAGCGCCTGGGAAAAGCATTACTGTCCAAAAATGTCCATCATACTTCTTCAGTCTAGCTGTGAATCTAAATTAATAATCAAGAAAAAATGCCAACATGGTGAAAAGTCAAACACGGGATGAATTATCCGCAGAACTTTTAAGTCGGTAAACATTAGTGCCTGGATAAAATGCCCATTATGTTGTTTGTTTTTTTGGAAAACTAAAAAAAAACATTTTTGTGGAAAACTAAAAAAAACATTTACATGCATACTTGAAAAAGCATCTGCATCAAACCAAAGCAACTGTGGGAAACGTGTTGGCAATGAAATATGACAAGACAATGCTTTTTTGTTTTAATTGTAAGAAACTATGACATATTCTCCAAAAAAAATTTTAAAAAACAGAAAACAAGCCTATAATGGTGTCATTTCCAATTACATACTGTCTGTCTTTGTCCTGTCCTGCATTTTTATCAACACGCCACTAAAATCGCTCTTCCATTAATTATAGTAATTAAGTGTTTTGTCATTCACACAGCGAAAAGCGAAGAAAGTTCGCAATCTGTGATATGATAGGGACATAATAGGCATTAATTGTTTTATTGATTGTATTCATTCATTTGCTTCTGAAAGATAAAAGACAGATTCCCTTTAAACTGTCTGCTCACATCGTGCAAAGAAATTTTTTTAAAAATGCTCTCTGTCTGGCTTTTTCCATCTGTGTGGCATTTAAAAGACACCAGACACAGGCCTATGTCTGTTTCAGACGCTGATAATGACAATCAGACCACCAGGGCTGTGACACGCACTTAGTGCTTTTATGGTTGATGACAGTCAGGTCGGATCTGTTCCTGTCTCCAGTCTGTTTACCATGGTTAGCTTAAAAAAAGAGGGCGATTGTGTGTCTATTCACGTAATGAAATGTTTATAAAGAAAAAAAATAAATAAAACTGAACGTGCTAAGCATAATGTGGACAAGAACAGTGGGAATTTCGACATTAAATATCCAGGGAGAATTAGTCTATTCTAGGGAGCTCGTTTTTTTATGGACTGTATAAGCTCTGTATTTCACTTGAGACAACTTCCCCTATTTATTGTGACTTTGGCTCTAATTAATCCTGCAGCCACCAAGTGTGGTAGTATAAGTGGTTGAAATATGACCTATTTTCTGCCTGGCAGTCAGTCCGGCCTCTAACTCAGACATTCTTCAGAGAAATTGCTTTTCAAAGAAAGCTCCCCTTTTTCTGCGGTACGTGTAGCAGCTCTTTTCCCTCCTGTCTGTGACAACTTTGATGGTCAATTATATTTAATAAACAGTTAGGGCGCAGAAATAAATCAATTTCAGGAGGGCCTAATCCTCCGTCTCTAGCAGACTGTGAAGCCACAAGTCCTGAAGAAATGTTTGAAATTGATCTGTAATGGAACACACATGTCATGCAGCAATGGTCCCGGCGAGTCCCAAATTCCCATTCTGGTCGCCACCGCCTCCTTCGGCACCGAGTTACATGCAAAGCAAAGACGCTGCATTGTTCCCTGTATTTTTCTGACGGATTTGTGAAGGATCTTTTGAGCCGATGTCATCTGGTCGTCAGGGCCCGCTCACCCTGGAGCTTAGCACATGACAGGGCCCGAATCTCAGCTGCAGATGCCCAGCTCCACACGTGTGGTTGGGGTAGTTTACAAACTCTCGGGCTGGAGGTTTACTGCTTTCACCAGTCTGGTTAACCCCGAGTACATCTGAGAGACAATCCAGATGCTGCTGCTGAAAGCACACATACACAAACAAGTCGTTTCTGAAAATACACCATTTTTTTTAAAGTCTGTTTTAGAACAGTCCCAGGGTCTTATCTGATGGCTTAGGTGCACATACACAACATAATCAATAATCATGGTTAGACATCTTTGCCCTTTTGCACATACACATTCATTTATTCAATTAGCTCTTTAACTGGCTCTTTCAAAAAAAACGTATTGGTTACAAGCATTTTGGGAAAAGTGGGGCTGTACATCTCAAATGTGGAAGAAGCTGTTATTGATTTGTGTGTCTGCTTTGTGTGGCTGATTGTCCAACGCTAGGCAACTGTGGAAAGTCAAGGCAGCATTCTGTTGTTGCTGGTGCTGCTCGGGAAGGTTAATGATGACCACTGGGACTCCAAATGTTTCCTGCCCATCTTCCATGCTTTAATGCTCATGTGGTCTCAGCAAGCAACAGAAAGACGGATGGGTGTGGTGGAGCCATGCAGCTGCGAAATATCAAAAACTGGTTGCAGTCATGCTGAAGAATATCGCCACTTTTCAGGAATCCCAGTTTTCCTCTTCCCTTTGCAGTTCACTACAACAAATGCCTGCAGGAAGGGAAAACAATGTGCAAACGGTTCTTTTTCTGATTTTGTCTCATGCTTCAAATCATCAGATTTAAATTGACTTAGATTATTATAAATAACTGATCTATGGGAGACAACAACAAACTGTGTTACGGTCCATTACCTTTTTTTCTAATATGCATCAGTTTTTCTGCAGGCATGTTGAACATGTAATTTCCTAACTGTAAAATTCCTAAATTCCTGTAAATACCCACGTGTCCCTGAAAATGTGTAAATAAGCTTGATGACCCAATTAGGACTCTGCAACGTGAACCCTCTCTGGTGTGAGGAAACACTG
The DNA here is from genome assembly GCA_016785345.1 of Trinectes maculatus. Lineage (NCBI taxonomy): Eukaryota > Metazoa > Chordata > Actinopteri > Pleuronectiformes > Achiridae > Trinectes > Trinectes maculatus. The sequence goes on from JAFBJQ010001208.1 coordinate 82,588, forward strand.
ATTTGCATCCTGCAGGTAAATTAGACGTGGTGTAAATCCTACACAGGAGTCAAACACATTAACTGCTGCCACGTACAGAGAGTCTTTAAAGAGATTGCTGTCCTGAGGTGAGCTGACGTCTCCACAGAGAGAGCCTGAAATCACTGGAAAAATCATCATCCTTTGGTTCTGGCACAGATATCACCAACATCATAGGATATCTCACTTTGTTTGCTTACCTAACCATTACAAGATGTTTCGTCCCTATATTTTTGGTTAGCTCAACACACTCATCCAACATGGTTTGTTTTAACCATTCGATTATGTTTTTTTTTTCTTTTAGAGAAGAAGCAAGGACGTTTATCTGAATAACATCAGCGCTGGAGAAGTTGTGGTAGGACGGCCGCAGCCACAGTGTGTGATGAGTAATATTAGATTTGCTTTGGAAGAACCTCACTTTCTGCATGTGGGCTTGATTTTGCCAGATGAACAGCATTTTCACTTTTCACCATTATTAGGTCGAAGTTTGTTTTCTTTTTCTAATGTTTAGGAACTGGAATTAGCCATGTTCAGTGACACATTACTCTCTCTCCATTTATTTATTTATTATGTGGATGTCGTAGATTGTGTTATATTCTATTTTAGTCGGCGACAATGTTGAAAGAATTGTGAGATAGACAATCTGAAGCTCTGTGAGGCCGGAGTTAAAGACACATGGCAAAATAAAACTTTCCAGTTAGCCTGAGATAGTGAGTAAAATGCCTAAAACTAAATGACTGGACAAATTGTAGACCTGTTAATGGACATGATGTCTCACAACCAAAGTCATTTCTGTTCAACAAGTACTTATACTACAAATATCATACCGTACATGTCCAGACGTTCTCTCAGAACCACAAATCACAGCTTTAATGTGCCACTAGATAAACTGGTCATCTATTGGGGATCATGAGTGTTTGTATGTGGTTGTACTATTTGCTGGGATATTTCAGTCTGAAGGACCAATCAACCGAGAAACTGCAAGACTGGTAGTATCCCATTAAGGAACATAATAGTTTTATTATAACATGATTATTTTCTAGTTGGCCAGAGTGACATCATACAACTGTTTCAGCAGGGTCAGCAGTGCTTCGACTAAGAGCTGTAAAATCTGTGAAATGCTCCTTTTAAAACGGCATCTTATTTAGGGCCAAAATAGGGTCAAATTTCTAACTTGCTGAGAGGTTAAGTCATTAACTATTACATCTGTCAATCACACCAATTGAATTATGTGAATTTTCCATGTCATATAGGCCAGAAAATGTACATTTACCACAGATGTTCAGATTTTTGAGCTGAGCAATGTTGATGCATTTAAGCAGATTTGCAAGCAGCAATGGGAGCTGTTCCACTTTGTAAGAGAAAAAAAAACGCGTTCTATGTCAAAGCAGTCCTTTTCTTGCGGTCTCACTGTGTTTTCATGAGCAATGATGCTGACACGGTGCTTTTTACAAATGTATGTCTGGCCACAACACTGAGAGGCATGACACCAGGCGCTAACTCTGAGCTTTGCTGGAGAACGTCCAGATAAAAGTGGGAAGGATATGCAGGCTGTTTAAGCCCCATCTGGTATGTGGACTGTGTATGTCGCCTCAGGGCTTTATTATACAGTATGTGGCATGGGAGGATTATACGCCTTATTTTGGCTTTCTTGAAGATCACTGATTTGAACCCACTGCGGAGTCAACATTTGACCCGGAGGGCACCAGGGCAGCCAGACACAGCCGGACAGCTCATCCAGATCAGACACAACGCTGCCGTGTTGGAGCTGCTAACTCTGAGCTTCTCTGGGATGCTGATCGTCACAGATTTGGCATGTCATGTAATATTCTAGATTCAAAACAAGTTAGAATAACATCACAGCATCATGAATATGAATGTGTTGATAACACAACCAGGAGGAGAACAAAAAGAAGTCAGATGGAACGCTATTTTCAGGTGCACCAAATGTTTCCTGAACGATATCATCAACCTCATTACATGCTCATAATTTTTATTTGGAAAACAAAACCGCCGGAGTGTGTCCGAAAGGTGTCGTATGTATATTAAAGGATCGTGAATAATGTTATGGATTGAATGGTGCACACAGAGCATGAGAAAGCCTGGATATAATAAGCATCCCAGTACCCGGGCTGCCATTCTTAAAGTTACTTAATGATGTCCCGATGGACTTGTGATTCTGCAAGCACGCATTAGTTCTGCCTGAGCTGAGCGCAACATTCAACCTGTCTCATCAAATAATTCTGATAGAACCCCACCCCAACAAACTTTCATCATCAGGAAGACTTCTTACAAGTTGCATCACCAAATTACAAAGAGAATATATTTGCATCTGCCTCTCAAATTTCTCCTTATAGAAATGGCAGTCCCTGTTGTTATGGAGGAGCCAGAGAACACAGTATTAAAAGTTCCATTCGGGACTTTTCTTCAGTACATATTATTGCCAGTGGAAAATCGTCACAACAAGGTTAATAGAAAACAGGCCTTTGATTCTGGGGAAATAAAAACATTCCAGATTTTTAAAAAACTATTTTGAATGCCGTGCTTCAGTGCTTTCAGTAACACAAAGAGAGAATCCCAATTACGTCCATGCCGAGGTGCAGACAGCAGTATTTGACTTTGATTTAATAAAATGGGCAAAGAAATGACAAATGGTTTTCTTTGTTTTGATGCTTGTATGGAAAAATAAAGAAAATCACAGAAGTCGAATGAAGATGAAAAAGAACACCAATGCACTCTGATGCTTGGGAAATGAGGTTTTGAGCAATATCTCGTCCTTTTGAGGAAAAGTTCCTGTAATTATCGTTTTAGAATAACGAGAAAAAGGATAAGACGGTTGTTATTCATCTCGGTTGGGGAGGATGGATGTACACCAATGCACCCGACTTCATTTGCATCAACTTCCATTTCTGTTCCATTCCAGTTTGATGGAATCAAAGAAAATGCTGGATTTGTGTAATCTCTCACAATAATTATCAACAGTAATGCCACTTTGAGATGAATCAGTGCAGACTTAATGCTCACTATAATGGACTGTATAACTCTTTATGGGAATGAATGGAAGCCATTAGATGGTGCTATGGCTTGATTCATTTCTTTGAACCACTTTACCCTCCTCTTTCTTATATTTCATTTGTCCGAGTTTATTACTAACGTCTCACTCTTTTTATTCTGTCATATAAACGCTCAGTATTCTTACCACATATTTACTCTAGATCATGTCACCGCAGCAGCCAGGAGATGTACACTCTGTACAGAGACATCAACCAGGACACTTTATGAAGAACATTTTTATACTCAGCTAAAAGATGTATTTCAGAAGTATTTCAAATGCAGCTCATTTGTCGCAAGTGGGTCAGCAAACTGAATGCTAAATAGGATATTTGTGTTATGTACAGGAAAATTTACATATTTTTGCACCTAATATTTTTAAACCAAGGCTGCAGTGAGGTATTTTGGGCCCAGCCCACACACTAATCCTTTGTGAGATTTATCATCCATAGTGGAACAACCGGCATCTAAAATAGCCAAACAGGGAGTGGGCTTGTTTTCTTTTTTCCTCTCTTTCCCTTTCTTCTCTCTTTGTTTTGGACAGTGTGTTTACAGGAAGGTCTGTCTTCAGCTGTGGAGTGGAGGTGTGTTTGCTTTCACGCTGCTCCAGAGAACATAAGCAGAGACGTTATCTCCATTCCCATCTGATCTGGCCAGGTAGAGCAGCAGCAGCATTGGCAGGCACACGCTCCTCTGGACCGAATGGAGCTGAGGTATTTGCCTCTCAGGCATGTGAAGTAGGACAGTGAGAGATGTGCAATGATGTGATCCTGATTAAGTCAGTGCTTTGCGAAGCTGAGTTTCCTCATCAGAAAATGATAATTAAAGCCAATGATTTCCTAAAATTAATTTCATATGCGTCTGATTATGCAGATTATTGCCGGTGGGTAGATATTATTTTTTGCTTATGGCTGAAGTAATGGTGCTTTCTTTTGTGTGAATTAACCAAGAAAGAGCTCTTGATACTGAAAGGCAGGATTAGTGAAATACAGAAACTTTATCCCCCTGTGGACTTTACATTTTTAATTTTACCTTACGATGTTTATCAGTTATGACTAATTAAGTGATAATAGGAATAAGTGATATTAGTTATCAAAATCTGTGAGAATAAAAAGCCCAGAAAAGAAAACATCTTTTGTTTTAAATGTTAAGAAACAAAGCAACAAAATAAACATGTATAGAATTTTTTCATTAGAAATAAGAAAGGCTGTGTGCTCATGTAGGTCACTCATAGTAAAAGACTAATAGAGAAAATGGGTTCTCGGGGCCATTAAGGAGCTTAATCAACAGAAAATTCACACAGCATTGCATCTTTTCACACATTATCTATCAAATACGTGCAGGTACACTAACGGTCCAACCTACGGCGAGAAAAAAGAGTAGCAACACAAATACACAACGCAAATTTGTATTCGTGAAACTGACATGACATGACAACAGGCACTTGATTATGTGGCCATCTGTTCAGATGAAGGCTGCAATTAAAACTCTGAATTAAAACTAAAAATACCTCAGCTGAGAACCGAGTCAAAGCGAGTCAAACCCAGACCAGCGTTCCCTGTTAGGGAAAGCAATAACTATGACCTCAGTCTGTTATTTTGGTAATGGCTAATTAGAAGGGGCTTGTTTCCGATTAGCTCCTAATGTTACTTGCACAGACCATTGCCTTGTTTCCGTGTATATTGAGTTATCCTTCAGTGAGCCCCTCTCACCGGTGCTCTCCTGGAATAACTGGTTTGTTGCTTCCAATCAGGCTGTTTATTTTCATCCTTGATCACATATGCAGCCATGACAGTGTCAGTCCATTATTCTTGTTTTTTAATCCCAGTGTTTGTCACCTTGTGTATATTTAACTAATCACTTGTGTGGAATGGTGCTGAGAAACTCCCAGTGAAACAACTGGTATTTGGATGAATGGTTTTAATTATTGTATGAGAATGTGACGCGGGGCATGTGTGCCGACCTGAGTATGTAATGCTGATTACTCTGATTTCCACTCATTGTGTTTTGTTTAATAATTGGGATTAAAGGGTACTCGACTGATTTGGTACCACGCTTACACCATAATCACAAGGGACTGTTATTATGCAACTTACAGCTGCTTGCGAGTCCACATTATACCACAACAGAAGGAAAAGACTTATAAAAAACGTACTTTTTGTGGTTTGCTGCTGGTGTCTACATTACCCACAATGCCCGTCAACATTAGTGCCACCTGATCTTGATTGACCCCTAGTTTGACTTTGTCTCTCTTTTGTCTTCATGCATTCCAGAAAACCACAGGGGGCAAAGGAGCATGGGTAACACAAGAAAATTCAGGATGACCAAAATCAGAAGAACAACGCAGACATCTGAGAGTGAACAGACTGACCATGGTAGGCAGATTAACCAGACACAACACATTACCTGACCCAGAACAAAGGGAAACACACAGACTATACACACCAGGTGGAACAAGGCACAGGTGAAAGCTAACAGATTAATAAAGAGCAGGCGAAACCAATTAATCAGGTGGGAAACAAAAGCAGGGAGTAAAAACACACAATTTTCAAAATGAAACTGGAAACTGAAAACACACAAAACTACAAGAAACATACACACATAATGTGACAGGCAAAGGAAAACAACTCAACACAACAAACCAGAAAACAACTGTAAGGCACGATTCATAGTTAGAAAACAAGAACTGGCAACGTGCAAAGGCCAAATCCATAGAAAACAAAGAAAGTCCTTATTAGAAAAACTGACCAAATGAAGTCAAATTTCCAAACCAGTGTTTGGAGTCCTGGGGCAGGCCATGACGATCAGAGCCAGGACCAAAGCAGAGTCACACAGGCATTTAAACAGCAAAAACAAGTTAAATCAATTCATTTTAGTCGGGGGAGGTGAAGTAAATCTGTTTGTCTCACCAGAGGGGAAACAGATGTGAAGCTGAGTTTGGAGATGGAGATCCAGTGATGGAGAGTGGGTCTGTCGAAAACCAGAGAAGCCCTTATAGTTTATCAGCTACATGTTATATCACACCGGTTTAACCCATCTCTGCAGGAAAACTATAATAAACAATAACTAGCTCTCCAAATAACCACAATACAAGTGAGCAAGTTCAGACTGATTACTGGTGCTGATGAAATACCAGCTGAAATATACATTTGCGTCTCCTTGAACAGAACACCTACATATCAGGTATTGGCGCTTATGTTATTGATGTATATTTGATGTTTTCTCATCCTTCATTTAAAACCGGTGTGTAACCTCATTTAAGTTTAAATGAGCAAAACGTACCAGTCTGTTCAACATGTTCTTTTGTGCCCCTTTTAAGTCTGCACAGCAAATTTATGAGTGCATAAATATTAATGATGAGCTGACCTATTTGAGCATTATTGCATTGTACACAAGGATAAATGTGAAATGAGCTGAGGCCAAAACAGCCCTTTACTGCACTTAGGGGAATAGATATTGGATTTTGTAGCAGAGAGAAAGTCAGGATTACTCTCAGAGTTAATATTCAGCATTTGTCTTATGACATTTGCAGGTATTACCCTCACCATCCTCCGATATAACTCACCTAATGAGCCACTTGCAGACGTATAAATAAAACACATTAGAAGCAGAGAAATATCGCTGGTGCCCAGTAATTACGTTCAGAATTGGCTACGTTTGCTGAGGATGCATGAAAAATGCGCTGCAGAGCTAAAAGAGAGCATGTGTCCCAGCCCATCAGCTCTGTCTGCTCGACGGAGATACACTGTCACATTCATCGACATATGCACACATATGATGTGACACAAATAGAGGCAGAGTGGCCACCGAACAGACTCTGAGAGACTCTGTTGCCAGCGAGTGACACAGAAAAAAAAAAAATGGCGACTTCTGCCTGCGTTGTCGGATCATTTCCTTCAGTTGCGTTCAAATCTGGTCTCACTCTCTGCAGGAGCTCATGAAACCATCTCTGGGTCAGCTGACCTAAGTGTTGTGTCTCCCAGTTTGAGCGCTTCACCCTGCTTTTATTTTGAAAAAGAAAAACCTCTCTTGTACCAGATTGGTTTGCAATGATTTTAATGACCTGACTCCCAAACACAAGCAATCGTCTGTGGCTGGGTTGTTCTCTCAGAAGTGGAAATTATGCATCGGTATATCGCCTTCATGCACAAGATGTGCAAGCATGAACTATGGCTCTTGGAAAACCTGTCAACGCTGCAGTCACAGCTTAGTGGTTCATCGCCGCTCCCATTGTCAACAGGGTTTCATCACAGCAGCTTTTATCTGCAGCTTCAATCCTCCTGTCACCTTTCCAGACAGGAGCAAAGAACAGCTTCTCCAACACCTCCCACTACTCCCTGAATAGACAGGTGCCGTGAAAGCAAACAGTGAGTTCGACAGAGCAACAGAGCGTACAGTTCTCGCACGTAATCAGCCATTTAAACTTGCAAAGAACTAATGTGAACACATCACTGACACATCATCACCTTTTAAGTTGGTACAGTGAATAGCTGTTAGCAAGCAGCAACTTATTTATATATTTACATACGACTTTTCTGGCTAATCAGCTTGCAGCCTCTTTCCGTCTCCTATTTCAACTTTGTGATTGGAACGTCCAGTTTGTCCTCAGTCCAGCAGAGTGGATGAAGAGGCAGCACTGCTCATGATAGTATTCTCTGTCCTCCTGTCTCATTCATACACAGCCTTTGATCTCTGAGTGGGGGAATAAGGACACACAGGCTGAAATGTTAATGACCGACAGTTGATCATGTGTTAATGTTAATGTTAATGTTAGTCGTGACCACAAACTTGGATGACAGTCAACAAACTTGATCTAGCAAATCGCGTCCAAAGATCTCAGCATCTTAAGAGCATCGTATTTTTTGAGATGATAAAGTGGATACATCGGCCTGATGGTGGGGGGGGGGTAAAATGTTTCTCAGGGCCTAAGTCTCACATGTACCATGAAAATGCATTGATGGCAATGCTGTCATGATGTGCGGTAGGCTTTGTGAATCAGCCAGTGTTGAACTGTGATAGCCATCTTTAGGCTTCGCTTAGTTCAAATTTAAAAGAAAAGAGAAAAAAAAGACAAAACGAAAGATGTGTGTGGAAAAGGCATTAAACATGAAATGTGCTTTAAATGAACGTGAAGATCAAACACGTTCACATGGTTTATCTTTAAACGTTTTTCTTTAGACTGCCCCCCCCCCCCCCTTAATAAACCACAGAGATAGGATGTGCCAAGTACACTTTGAATGTTATTTATGGACCCAGTGAGAACAGAGCTTCTACAGAATCAGCAGCTTCACAGGCTTCAGAGAGGAACTTTTGATTGGAGATTCTCAAGTGCCTTCCTCCCTCAATCCCTCCCCCCTACAGAGGGACTCATCTGTTCCTAATATTACACACTTGTGCCTTGGATACCTCTGTAACGAATGCATTATGCTTGTCCACGTGAAAAAACAAAAACGGCTGCAGGCTTTCTATTGCACATCGCACTGTGCTGTTAGTTTCAGGTAGGAAACGTGTGATTACACATGATCGCTACTTGAGAATATGGAGCGAGATGCTAGTTATCGCCGTTTGCGATTAGGGTCAAACACGAGCCGTGTTTTGGGTTTTTTTTCACCACTGTTCAATTAGGCCCAGATGTTGTTACAGTTGATTTAGTTGCACTGTGAGACAGATGTGATTAATCGAATATTCACACAGCACAAACAGTCACCCACTTTATTTATGGTTAAGTCAGTTGCTGGCTTAGATAAAAATAACGGTCCAACAGGCTCGAGCTGCATCACATGTATTGAACATATTGTACACACATAGTATCGACAGTAGACATAAAAACTTGTGACATTTGTAAAATAAACTACGTGGTAAAGCACTTAAACTTTCATCAAGGAACTATATGGAGCAACCATGTTTGTGCACATTACAAAAAAGTAATAAGCACATCACTCATTATTGAACACAAGTTGCTGCATGTGCCTCCGAGGAGACGCTGTTTTCCTCTGTGTCCTGGGAAAAGCCATTAGGCTGTCACATCACTTCACGGCAGCAAGTGACAAATTGAACGGCCTACGTAATAATTAAGAACGTGCAAGTTCATTCGTGTATAACCCACGGAAGAATGGAGAGAAGGACTGGTTTTCACACAGTAATTACTATAATAATAGCTGCATTGGTTGCAACACCAATAAAAAACTAGTAATAATGATAATTATTATTTTCCTTTGGTCCAGAAGGGTACTTCAGCCAGAGGGCACAGGCACAGTGTCTGCTTGTCTCCACCATAAAGAACTAATTAGCTACTGTATGTGTCTTCAGATTTAGGTCAGATTTTGTTGGGAGTTTGACTTGGTTCATGTAAAATGTGTATTTTCTCCACTTGTGTATTTTTGCTTTTGGGTATATCTGGGCTCCGCTGATCCATATCCTGTTTCTAACCTCCCCAAGCGACTCCAACAACGGTCTGCTGTGGGAAGTGAAGCAAAAATATTTATTGGCTTTTCTTCATACAGACTTATGATATGATCTTCTCAGCAACTGCAAATATTTTGCACGTTACTATCTCTGCTGTGGATCTCCTCTGTTTTGCTGGATTTGAATATCTTTTGTGCATATCCAGATGTCGCTCTCGTGGGAGAGTCTGTTAACAATTGAGTGGGAGCGTCATTAATGATTGCATTTCGGCGATACCTTTGATGACACCTGCATCGTGCTATCTTTACCGCTGGCACACAGTTACAGTTTATGCCTGGGAGGATGTTGTGATGGTTGAGCTGCCGTTGTCTGTCATAACAGACCGACTGGGGGCCGGGGTGGTTGTTTGGATCACGCCATCTGTCAATTGTAAAGGTGAACGAAGCGTCACTTGTTTCCAGTCACAAGCCCAAGTTGTCCATAAGGTCACACTGAGACGCTTCCCAACAGCCTTTAAAGTTATTCATTCACTCAAGGAGCCGGAGCCACAACACTCCAGTTCCCCCTTTGAAAGGCACAATAAGTCACTGATGTTTGTAAGAAAAACAAACCATACTATTGGTATATAAATCATTTGGGGGCTAGACTTCGTTTTGACAATATTACCGACTCCCAGGGGAGTCGCAGTCGTATGGGAAACCACAGCGAGATGGATAGCGTATTCCTTTTGTAAGTACATCATGTTTCAGCGCAACATGAAAAGGTATCCTGAGGAGCAATAACTCATCTTTGCAGTTTCCCACATGGCCCTCATGTCTTTGACGTATCTAAAGAAGAGTGGCGATGATTACTAAATGGCCCAATTCCAAGGCCATATAGGCTACAAAACACCCTCATCACACATGCTGAAACCGAGATCTCTCTGTTGCTTCACAACAAAGGCTTCAAGTAGAAAGGTTCAGCAATGAAAGCCAGAGCCGCGTATCACTGGGACTACGCACTTCTTTAAGTACGCCCACTGTATGATACATCAGCATTTATAACAATAAGAAATAGTCCTATCTGCTTTCGTATGAGAGGTTGGATAAGATTATTTTTATTATTTATTCTTGCAATACACTGACTCTTGTGATTGTGTTGTGCATATGAAGCTAAAGTCAGCAGTCTATAAAGTCAGCTTTGCGTTAAAATGGGAAGTGGAAGATAAGAGGTAGCCTGACTTTGTCCAAAGGTAATGGGAAAAGCTTGCACACTAGCACATATAAAGCTTCCTAATAAACATGTTATCTCGTAAAGCCAACAGGAAGAGCCTGACTAGTAACATACTGTATACGCCGCAGATGAAAACCATTCCAGTGCATTTCCCAAGATTAAACTATTCCTTAAACTGGAAGCTTGATTTCTTGCATGGAAATGAGCTTCAGATGCTAGTTTGACCCGCAGGTCTGGTCAGAGCGTTTAAACCCCGTCTGTCCTGATCCTTCACTCACAGTTTAGGTTGAGGGAGAGGGATTAGCGTTTATCTCCACTGGGACGTTGTCTGTCTTTACACTCGACCCAACATGGGCTTGTCTAAGCCTCCCTCTGTTGCCACTTGACCCAGCTGCATAGAAAACCTTCCTAAAACAAACCAGAGGAGGTGCCGTATCGGTTTCCTTCACATACTGTACCGTAAAAATCCAAACGCTTCAGTCTCATATACCGTCCCGTTTGCTCCCACTCCGACACAGTCCCTGAAAAACAACTGCTTATTTATTCTGACTCCATTTTGAGAGCAAACATTTCTCCAACTCAGCCAGACCAAACAAGCGACTCACACAGTAAACAGCCGTGCAGGGACAGGCAGGTTGTTTGTGCCTGCACTGAAATAATAAATCACAGGCAGCAGGCTGGCCCAGAGGTCGAGAGGTCGAGAGGCCGAGCGTAGCTGGGAGGTTGCCTGTTTGATTGTGCGATGGTGCAGCACTGACCACAATATTCCACCATAAATCCTCCTGATCAAAGGTGTGTGCTTTGACTGCAACTATAAGATAAATATAGATATGTAGTCATATGGCACAAACGCATGATGCTCGTGAGCATAAAAAGTTATGCCTCCTATAAAAATGACAAGGGAAACAGGCAGACACAGCTGGTAAAGTAAAACACCAGCACACACATCCATTTTTTATTTGTTCATTTTTCCACATCTGTTTAAACATCCCATGGCACACCATGCATTCAGTGTATTAAAGGTTATTTGAGAAAAAAAAAAACAACAACAAAAAACAAGCCATGACCTACAGATTGCCTTCGAGCAAAAATATGTAATCACACACATCTCAGTATGAAATAGGCTCTGCACAGAACAGGGCCCTTTGACGTGACTGCACGGGGAGGTTCTGCTTTTTTCCACCACTGCCTAGACATCCCATAACATCAGTGTGAGATTACCCGCAAGCTCTGACTCTTTGTCACACTTTGTCCATGAAGTCTTTGATAAGCCCTTGTTTTTAGTTCTGGATAATGCACATATGGAAAAGTTTTATTGAGCATGGCATTGCATAAAACTGGATTTCCGAAAAGAGGAGGCAACTGGTAGCTGGTATCCAAACAGAGCGGGGTCAGAGCCCACAGACGCAGCAGCAGGAGATGTTCCGATGTGTGCCACTTCACTTTCATCTGCAGTTCAGATACATCTGATGCTGTAGGAATTCCTGCTGGGATGGAAAATTTGCCCAATTCAAAGTGTCAAAATGGTGAAATAAAGATGTGCTCAAACACAGATGCCATTGTGTACCCTCAAATATTGATTTTCATGCCGGACATTTTGACCTGGTCGATTTCCCCAACTTTCACCAGATCTCCCCCCTGAACTCAGAGTGTTGGAACTGGGAATTCTCATCCAAGGTTTCGTTGTTCATGTCCCTCCCAACGCTGCCTGTTTTCACAGGCGTTGTGCGTGCCTGAACGCTCACCCTCTGCGTTGGAGCTTTCAGACGGCCTCGTTACCTTGTCCATCACTTCGGCCTGTCTGCACAAATGTGTGTTTTTTGTTTTGACATGTTTACGTGGGGGGTGCATTGTGATGCCATAATATATTATGATATATTATCTGGACTGCATTATAATTTGACAAGGGATCAGAGCAAAGACTTTATTACCAGGGGGTCAACTTCATAACACCCAACGTAACTCTCAAAAAGTTTTAGTTGGCCGATATTTTGAAACCACAAATGACAACCATGGTGTGTTCAATGACTCCAGACAAACAAAAACAAAACACACCAAACAAACAAACAAACTTTGAGAGTCACGTGCGCAGTTAGTAGAGAAGTTACGGTAGAGGTATTCGGCCACACTTTCGCCCCCAGGATTGATGCATTCACTGACTGCAAGGACTGTTCCCTTTCGAGTTAAAGGGCTTTTGGAATGTGGCATGTTTTGCTAACAGAGAGGTCACGTGTGCACTGTGATCAGTCTAAAAACACACATTTGGATTTCGTATATCATGGAATAACCCTGTGACTTTCTGCTTCAGGTACAACTTTTAAAACAACAATTTTCAAGATTGTGTTTTTTTTTTTTCCATTTTGCAGTTTGTAAACAAAGTTGTGTCGACTTTAAAACTTCGCGGAAGTCACGCGCCTATTCACGCTGGCAAACTTTTCGCAACTTGAACGAGGCGCACGTGAAGGCACCGAGCGTCTCGGTCAATTAGTCGGGCTGAGTCCGTGAGGAGAGGCTGTAGTGTGTCTGAGAGCGCTCCACCAATGACCAGCTAAAGACGCCCCACTGCTCCGACTCACATCAGCGGGGGTGGGGAGTTCACGAGTTTGGATTTGGACTTTGAAAACCATGGGATTCGAGCTGGACCGCTTCAAGGGGACCGTGGACCCGGATTTCAAATGCAACTTGTGCAATAAGGTCCTGGAGGACCCGCTGACGACTCCGTGCGGCCACGTCTTCTGCTCCGGCTGCGTGCTGCCCTGGGTCGTCCAGCAGAGCAGCTGCCCCGTCCAATGTCAGCGCATCTCCACCAAGGAGCTCAACCACGTCCTGCCGCTGAAGAACCTCATCCTGAAGCTGGAGATCAAATGTGACAACCACGCGCGGGGCTGCGATGCCGTGGTGAAGCTGCAGCATCTGGCCGAGCACGCGGAGATGTGCGATTACTCCCCGGCCAAGTGCCGGAACAGGGGCTGCACCGAGGTGCTCAGCCTGCGGGACATGGATGCTCATGTGCGGGAGACGTGCGACTACAGGCCGGTGGGCGTCTGCGAGAGCGGCTGCGGTCTGACGCTCAGCCACAAGGAGCACAGGTCCAACAGCCACTGCTGCGTCCGCGCGCTCAAGGCGCACAACAGCGCGCTGCACTACAAACTGCTGAGCCTGGACCGAGAGTTCAAGAAGGAGACCATCAAAGCCAACAAGAGGGAGAAGTGTCTGCTGGCGCAGCTGTCGGCCGTGCACAGCGAGCTGCAGAGCACCGCGCTGACGTATCAGAAGAAGTTCACCGAGTACAGCGAGAGGATCGACTCCCTCACCAAGACCGTGGCTTTCTCCTGCAAGGTAGGACCACACCGACCTCTTCCACTTCCACTGCTCCCTCCATCATCACCATCATCATCCACCACCAGACCACTTCTCCTCCATATATGCAACATATATGCATTAGCACACAAACACACACACACACACACACAACTGCATACAATAACAAACAACACAACAAGTTTGTTTGTTTTGTTTTGCAGAACTCCATTCTGCCAATCTGGACCACCAAGACAATATATGTATATATCTATATGTTTATATGTGTGTGTGTGTGTGTGTGTGTGTGTGTGTGTGTGTGTGTGTGCATATATATTCTGCCTCAGATACATTGTAGCGGTTGTCAGTTGCATCCTGCTGTAACAATGTTAAAGAGCTCACTTCATGGGCTTTAAAATGTCTTCCTCAACATGATTGCTTGCACTCGGGGACTTAGTATCTCAGTTTTATTGGGCCTCCATGTTGTTTTGGCTCAGCGGTTACCCATTTTTTAACTCGCCACAGATGGAAATGGAAGTGTGTGTGTATTATCCGACTGCCCCCCCCACCGCCCTGTGGAAACAACTTTTCAGGAGTCTCAGGAGTTTGTTTCTCCACTGTCTGCTTTGAGACATGGATGTCAGCTGTGTCTGGGGCCAGCTGGCAGTCACTGGGGGAGGGCCAAATATTTACTGCAGTTCTGTACACAAACAAGAGCCAGTTTCCACTTCTACTGTACGCCCCGCTTGAAGCTGCTTGTTGGAGGTGCTCTGTCATGGGACGTTCGCCCCTGTTCCTCAGCTGAGTCATAACAAGTTAAAAATCATGGCTATGGAAAGCTGACAGTCCTCCGAGTTGTGTGAATATCTTGGAAGATGCAGACTTTTAGCAGGAGCCTTGGCAGTGCTGATATCTGAGAGGCTGAGAGGCCTTTCCTTTCACAGAGACTGTTTTGGGAATACAGAGAAAACAGTGACCATGAGAAAGAGTTGACATTTGTTACTTTCTGCTTCGTGTTTGAAGATGGATTTCTTCTGAATAAAGTTTCCATGTCTGGTGGATTAATACAGGCTTCTTTTTATGGAGGGGATGTTTTATGGCTCAGATTGAAAGAGGATGCAGATGATCATGAGTCAGTTAGGCCCATTCAATCAAACGTTAATTGAATTGGTGTGTGGCTGCGCTGCGGCTGTCATCAGCAGAGGGGAGTGGTCACGTTGTAATCGGGCTGCGTTATTGAAAACGGAACAGGAGGAGGGGTTTTTGAATCACAGCAAATTGCACAGACTGAGCCCACATTGCTGTCAGTGAATGATGAAAGATATTCAGCCACATCATCAGCCCACACATGAAACACGTGGACGGACGGAAACGTTTCTTCTTCTTCTACTTATTTACACCTGTTAATTCCAAAAGGTCGGTTTCTTCCTGAGTTCCTCACATGTAGCACGACACCATCTTCTCTGTTACCTTTATTTATCTTTTTTTCCTCCCAGTGCGTACATTATGGTCTGTTCCTGGCTAAATGTCTTCCGGTAGACTGGTAAATTGTGCAACAAAAGCGCCGATGCGGGGAAATGGTGAAATCGCTCATGCTGGTATGAAGATGATTGCTGGGGCTGTGGCACAGCTGGTTATCATAGTTCATTTGACAGTGCCCTCTGAGATGTACGATGGTTACACAGTGAACATCCACATATAGGAGGAACGAGGAGGATGGGAGGAGAACACAACTTTTTGTGGATGATTTGGTTAGTTGAAATGTGTTTTTTTTCCCTCCCCTCTGTGGGTGCAGTGAAGCAGTGAGCAGTGCTGTTTGGTGGGAGAGTAAAAGCACACATGGCAGAGTGAAACAGAGCGTCTCAAGTGAGATTAGCTGTGGGAGGCAGGCGACGTGCAGACGGCCACTGAAACCCTCTGAGTGGGTTGTGTCGGCCCTGAGGTTATACTGTCGCTGGCTTTTGGCTCCACAGAAACAACGTTTAGACTGTGCTGTCGACGGAGACGCCATGACGGGACAGCAGTGACTGGCTGCTTGTCACCCGTCCCGCACATGTTTCTGATACAGGCGGCGTAATAGGTCTGTGTGAATGACTGGACGTAAACATAGCAATCCACTATGCTGCATTGTTTTAAGTTCCTTAGATCTAATATATCTCAGTGTCCTTAGGTAAGTGAAAGGATATATTATAGTTACTGTAGGGAATATAACCCACAGTCATCCTGTGATATCACTGAGTGAAATCTAACTCTCAACGATAAATCAAAACCTCTTGCTGTCGACTATAAATCCAGCTTAACTTCCTTTTCATGATTTGAGTGATCAGCTGATCAGTGAGAACTCGAATTAGATTCAATTTATGGCCTATTAAACCTTGCTCAGGAGGGAAGCTCAGGTTTTGACGTTTACGATGGCTTCCGTCAAAGTCATGCCAGTGAGCCAGTGTTCACAGGGAGCAGGAACAACCGAATAAAATCTATCCTCACCGCGTTGTTTCGCAATACAAATGCCTGTGGCTGAGATCTAATGCAGATTTGCTGTGACATATTTTGTTCCTCGAATCACTGTCACTGAGTGAACAGGGAGCCGTCATTCCATGCGACTTCAGATGGGTAACCTACTTTAGTTTGTTTTCGAGTCCGTGTCATGCCTCGCGCAGACGGAGGATTTAAGGTCTGCTCTCAAGATGGTAGAATCAGACAGCGACTGTGAGGGATCAGGATGGCCTGGCTGTGCGGAATAACTGACTGGCGTTTCCAATAATAGTCCTAACACACTTTAAACTTCCCCAGTGAGCAAGGAAGAGCAGTAAGGCAAAGCGAAAACAAAAAGCTCAGATCTCCCTCTGGTTCACGTCAGGGCTGCTACAGTTGCTGTCACACTTTCCAGTCAGTAATAAATCTCCGTTTTTGAACCAAGCTTCTCTTTAGCTGCTACGAATGTCAGCGTTTGTGCTACTATGATGTGATAAAGAGCATCTATCAAAATCACATGGCATCAGGCAGATTGAACCTCCATTGAATTTAGTCTGGGTAATCAGGGGCTCAATCTAATTAAAACTAATTGTGGACTAAGTTTAAAGCATGAATCTAAATGATACTCTAATCGATTAATGTGCTCTATTAGTTATCTCTTACCCATTGGTGTCAATTGAATATGAGGTGGATCACATTGATAAAGTCCATCTAGAAGTTGGTGGGTAATTGTACCCTACTTGATCTGAAATCTACAATATCTCTCAGCCTGAAGCTCAGGTGTCCTGATGATGGCCAGGTCAGCGGGTTTCTTCATCTTGCTCACAGGCCAATAGCTCATGAATCGACATTTTCTTTGTCGCTCTGCATTAAAGCACCTACAGTATAATTAGACACGCAGAGGGGAAGGCCGCATGATGGAGGACAGACACGGAAAGTGTGACTGTTGCTGAGGTGAAGTCTCACCACGACTTTGCACCAGTCACCAGCAGCAGACCTCATCTGCCCTCTTCTTCTCTTTTCCAGTGAAGTTAACGCAAGACATTTGGTCGCTGCATGATTTTCACTTTTATCGGTGCAAGGACATTTTATTTTTTACCTAATGCTTTAGCAAATGTGCAGCCCCCTGAAGGGATTCACTTCACTTGTTGTGGTTTCGAGCTTTGGTTGAGTGCTTGCAGATGTCGGGAAATAAAACCGGCTTAATTACTCTTGAGTTCATTCTGATGGCTCTCACGGATGAATCGGAAAACACCTTTAAAAGTCCTCTGACTTGTTTTGAGGCTTATTGCAGGTGGGATTGTAGCCTGTCATTTGTTTTTGTCAGCCTCTCGGATTCAACTCAGTTTTCACTTAACGGCCGAGTGTCTCGGTGTTGACAAAAACGGCGGCAGCGGCTGTAATTCGGAAGCATGTGTCACTCATGCGGCTGTGACACGGAGCAGGAGCGGACATTCCAGCACGGCCTGACGTGCACATGACGGTCCTTTTAGCCTATATGGCAGTCAGGCACTGTACATGCCAATAATATCTGCTTTATATTTAGTCCCACTCTGCCGCAGCATACTGAAGTGGCAGCTGAAATTATGTTACCTCATAACTCCCCTCGAAGTCCTGCTTGAAAAAACAGATTAAGGGCTGACTCTGCGAGTTTCCCAGAGTTCTTCATGTCATGTTGCCACTGAGTAAGAGGTCTGCTCGTGTATTAATTTACAGTTCGTGAGAGGGAAGGGTCAGCAGCTTTTCCTAGAAACGCTCTCTTCTTCTTCTTCTTGGGCAAATCCTAAAAGAATGGTGACGTTCCGAGGCAAGAGAGATAAATATTTCATAAAACCCAAGCCCTTTTGCCAGCAACAGTTGTCATCATAGCTGATGACATTAAAACTATGATTTCCTACAGTTTGTAGGGTGTTAACTGTGCGAGGTGTTAATTTTTACTCATGCAACTTTAAAGTTGCCCTCTTTAAAACAGCAGTTTTCGCTTAAAAATGATTAACTCTTCAGCCCTAATGATGATGTGAGTGAAGAGGTGCCATTAAGCCTCACATCACTCCCTAATGTGCATGGAAGGGTATCATTAATTCTCTCCTTCCACTACACCTTGCTCTATTTGTAATGTGGTTTTTTTTTTGGTGTTTCAACCTTCAATTATCTCCTAATTCCTAATAACAAATATTTTTTTTCCTGTACCACTCCTCCCCTTCACGTAACCAGCTCAAACATTCCACTAATAATAGATGATGATGAATAACCTCCTGCCAACTCGTTGTTCACATGTCTTTCCTCTGTCTGTCTGTAGGACGGCGAGACTAAAAGTGTGACGGTTGTCCTTCTTCGTGAGGGCGGATCTCTGGGTTTTAACATCATAGGAGGAAGGCCATGCGTGGTAGGTTAAAAGCCGAGCGTCCTGGAGGTTCCATCTCCCCCGGTGATCAGCCAAGTGTCACATGGCAACCCAGGAATGACTAGCACATACTAAAAGCTTTCTCTGTACTGACTGACACCACTTAAGACAGTCATGCATGCATGTTTGCTCACCTGTGGATTGATGGACCGCGTCTCTATCAGGTTTTACTGTTTTTATATTGGTCTGGTTTTGCGGCTTTGGCATTACAGATAAAAAAAAACTGTAATTAGTTTTATGAGGGTTAAATCTGGGATTATGGCTGCGGCCGCAGTTGTTTTGTCTCTAATTGAGGGGATTTCGGTGGTGAGGTAAAAACACAGAGGAGAGGAAAGGGTCTTTTATCCCGCCCTGAACCTTTCACAGCCACTAGGTTTCCTGCCTTGAGGCTCTGAAGTGAAAGTCATTAATGATGCCGCTTGTTCTGCTGAGTGAAGGGTTGAAAATATCTCAACGCCGGCTGCAACTGTGTCTTCCATACATGGATCTTCTTTCTGCAGGTCCCGTTGAAATGGTGCTCCCCGTATCGGTTTCACTGGGACTGCACTCAGTCCAAACGAGAAGTTTTTCCACAACCGCTGTGATGCTCTTTTCTGGAGTGAAATAGGTTATCATATTAAAATTTAGTTTTGCGGTAAACTATAAAGTACGTTCTTTTTTCGTACCCCGGATCTTTGGTCTCGTAGATTTGCAACCTTTCTTGCCGTTGTGACAGACGCCATGTATCACTCTCAACCATAAGAGCGCAGAGATAATACTTGGCTTTCCCTTTCCCTGCAAGCCTCAAATCAACAGCCTGTGTAAGAAGCTATTCATTAAAATGGAAATAGCTAATATCCCTGTAGCCTTTGACACAAGTGTTTTATGTGGCTGTTATTTTGGCATGGCTGGGTAAGAGCAATCAGCTGCCAGGTTTTGTGGTCTATAGAAGGGCCTGTTTGTCCACAGCTTTTAGGATTGAGTGCTTGTCAGGCAAAGTAGTAATCTTGTTGAATGATTGCTGCTGATTCACCATACATGACGGCCCCGAAAGAGGAACCCAACCAGAAATGATTAATTCGAATTAGCACTGCGACTGAGGTTCTTTAATTATCCCATTAAATTGCAGCTCTGTTTTCGTACCACTTGGATGGAGTGATAAAATAAGAGTTTTGTTTTTCTTTTTGGGTGAACTAAGCCTTTAACCAGACATACTCACGCAATTTATTTTGTTGGTGTGCTAACTGTGTGAATGTTTGTAAAAAAGTGTTTTTGAGGTTTGTTAGCCATACCAAGTTAAATTTGTTTGTTTATAAGATGTCAGCAGCAGTGAGTCATCTCGTGAAAGATCCTCCAGTCACCATCCATCTACTTTTGAATCCATCTGTAGAAATTAAGACATTTTATGTCGTCTTACTAATACTCACTTGACCATCCTATTGTGTTTCATGCTGTATTCATGAACTGACTGAATGGTCTCTGAGCTAGCTGTACTGTACTCTAACTTAGAGACTCTAATGCTTTACATATTGCTTCAAAAACAATTCTTTTTTTTTTCTTTTTAACGTGAACTACCCAATACGAACATAGGGGCAAAAATTGTCATGTAGCTATGTAAAGTCTTATTGTTGGGCAATGGATGGTACTTCTGGAGCAACCACCTGAAAAGGTGGGATTAGTTTACTCAGTTTGTCAAAACCTCACTCATCTGAATTTAGCAATGTCCATAACATAAACAATAAGCATTAACAATTTTACAGAGTTTCGAGTAAAAATCTGTCTGGTTTTATTTACTGACTGTTAGTTACAGCTTTGCTTGGTATTCTTAGTAGAGTTTTATTCACAGTTTGTTGATAATGCAATATTGGGTTTGGGTAATAGTGGCTGAGATGAGTCTGGATATTGTTGACAGAATATGACAAGAGAAGAAAAGGTGGCAAATCTGATAATTATAGTTTGTTAGAAAGTTTGGGCTGTTATAATTTGGGAAGCTCATCCACCCTTTCTTGTCAAAAATGTGTACACCACTCCTCCGTTTAAGAATCTGAGCACTGTGCTGTTATTATGGTTGAGATAATAGCTGCCATTTGTTCCACAGGATGATAATGACAGCACTTCAAATGAAGGGATCTTTGTGTCCAAGATCATCGAGAACGGTCCAGCAGACAAGGAAGGGGGCCTTCAAATCCACGACCGAATAATCGAGGTATGTGGGCCGACACTGTAGTGTTCCCGTAAGGAGGATATAAACAGGAGCTGATGTACTGTAGATGTGGAACTTGGATCATGTGACAGCTACTATTTGCCCCGAAGAGATGACGAGAGTTGGGAAGAACACCACTGTCACTCAATATTTCTGTTCTAGTGACCTCTGCGGCTGAAAGCAGCAAATGTGACGCATTGATTTAGCAATCAAAATGTTGCTCTTTTATTTCAGCACAAGTAAGTCAATCCCACAGACAGCTAGAATTTCAGCATATACTTCTACCAATCAACACTCAGGCAAAGGCTTTGTTAAGTGGGGCATCGCTGCAGATAAACCCGAGGCGGGGATGACTGTCTTTGGTTTCACCGAGTGAGAGAGAGCCCTGTGTTCGCTTCCGAGCTGACAAATCCGTCATGACAGAGCTGCCGTGTAGCGTCCTCCTGTCACCTTTTAAAGAGAATCTCATGTAGAAAAGCCAGCTCACCCTGAGGTCAACTCGAGGGATGCGCTGAGAAGCTCAACATCACAAAGGTTGCTTTTATGGAACAGTTGTCAGCCAGAACCGTACACAATGGCTGCATTGAAGAGAGAGGTTTTTGTGGATTGCAAGCGTGTGTTACCGCGTGCTGCGGGATGACAAATATGGTTTGTTGAAGTCTTTATTGTCAAACCTCAGTGAAATTACCCTGCAGCTTTATGACCAGCACATTGCTCACAGAAATGTTTGTGGAAAGTGTTTACAAGAGAAGACTCCAACATCTTGACTTTGCTTAATGAGCTCTGTCATTCATTTATTCAGTTGAGCTGGTTATTGCTTATAATAACACCACAATCCTCAAACAATAACTTAGACGTGACATATTGGTCCTTTAAAATCTCTTTAGTAACTGCAACTTGAGATTTGTCACGAGATCGGCAAACAAAGGACAGGTTGTACCCGCAATTCAGTCTGATCCTTGTGATTTGAGCTCAAAAGAGGGAGTCACAAGCTGGATGACAACACGTACGAGTGGAAGTGTGTCTTTGCATTCAGCTGCCGTGTCGGCTTTTATCAGCTGGCGTGCATGTGTGAGCTCAAGAAGGTTGTGGAGTCATGTTAATAGGTCAGATGTTGCTGTATCTGTTACTTAAGCTGATACCTTGTGTAACTTTTTTTGCTCCAGGATAAGTTCGTACTCGTGTTTGTCTTGTTTTTGAGCTATTGTGGGTAAAGTCACGAAATCTCACCAACAAGAACACATGAGAAGAGAGGATGTGAAGAGCCTAAGGAGGTAGCAAAGCACCCTATTAAGTGACCCTTACTTTTCAAGTGATGAAGGATTACTCGACAAAAGCCAACAAAATAAATCATTCAGCCATTGAAATAGAAATGTATAGATGGTGCAAGAGTTGTTGTTCCACATTGGCCCTTTTCTTTGGATGAGAAACCCGAGAGGGAAGGTGGTTCATATTTCGAAGACTCCCTTTTTGTTAGCTCGTTCAAGGAAAAAAAAAAGTTCCATGTCATGGTTTTCTCAGACCACAATATGAAATGGAACGTCAGCACTGACATGTTTGCAGTTTAGTGGGTTACATCTTTATCCTCAGGTGATAGAATGTGTGAACTTTGGTTTAAAATGATGTATCAAAGGAATTTAATCCGAAGCACCGTAAGGCAGTTTCAGCTTCTTGTCTTAAAGTTGTGGGCTGAAACCAACAGTTTGTAACTCATCCTTTTTAACAGAAGCCTTTAAAATTTGATTTCTCATCACACCTTTCGGGATTTTTTTATACTGCATGACCTCACTCATGTATTTTCAAAGCCTTGGAAATACTTAAAGACTTTGAAAATGACTACTACAAGAACATGTGGGAAAAAAGGTTTTTGACCACAGATTTACACATTAAGTACAAAGAACTGTTGTTCGTCAGTGTTCTTTTGATCTGCTAATCCGTCAGTTCACTAATTGCTTCAGCATGAATTAGGTATTGTGACAGTGAAAAAGCGCTAATCATCAGCGTAAGGTTGAGTAATTTGTCAAATGAGGTGGAAAAGTGTCTGTCGGTTAAAACTTTTACAGATCTTTCCCTAATTCTTTAAACTCAAGCAACATGTCAACCATTTGATATTATAAGAAAGTGACATTTTTAAAATGTCAAAATCATAAATATTTTTGGAATAATGTTTTCTTATTTACACATTTAACATTTGCATTCATTTGGACCTGTAAGTAAGTCCAATAGTCCTTTTACAGAAAAGAAAGTTTGTTTAGTGCTCTTGTGCTAATGGAATTCACTTGGGTGGCTAAAAGTCCAAAACAGTAGCTAAAAGAAGCTAAAAAGCATTGTAGGTCTCTGTTGACTGCAAAGTGTGGTGAGAATGATCAGTGGTTAGTTATTGTAACTGACTGGTTTCTCATTTCACATTGACGTATTACTCTAAGTCAGTGTTAAAAACATTGTGCCGCGTCAGAAATAAACTTCAGAAAGTGCTGATGTGACATTTGTATCGTCAGCGCTGTCATGTTCCATGCCGATGCAATGGAAAATATTGGCCCACAAACGTGTGACATGCAGCTTACAAGCGTACAGAGGTGATCATTTTGACAGCCGTTCACAAGGCATCGCACCACATTGCCATGGGTATTAAGCGCTCTGTAAAAAGACAATCATATTACATGGAGAAGTGAAAAGCAAGTATACATCGGGAGTCAGAAAAACCCACAGCTCTGACAACTGCTACGGAGCCTGTTTTCTCTGCCCGTAGTAGAGGTGTTAGTTCTAGTAAGTCTATATGGATGTAACATGTACATGATGATCCACAGCTAGTCCTTCTATAACAGGCTCTTTGCGGGGGAGTGTGACGGCAGATGGCGGTCCTCTTACTGTGCTACAGGCTGCTATGATTCAGCACATGAATGCCTCCTTGTTCACCCAGACATTTTTCTCATAAAACCTCGAGCTGTGTTTGCTTTTGCTCCACAGGCTGAAAAACCGTAGAACTCCGGTCAGGTTCAGATTCAGTTTTAACAGTACTGGCCTAGTGTGAAGAAGTTGGTCCACATAACAGTGGCACGCTCTCTAAGCATAACTTCAGATACTTCACTGACTGTGTACTTACATGTTATTAAAAATGTTCACCATTCGAATAAGTAATCCCAGGATTTTGACTTCTCTCCCACTTCACATTGAGCCATGCCGGAGGCCAGCAAGGTTTTTTATACTGAGTGTATTTCCACCAAAATGACTTTCTTTAAGCCTCTTTGCTTGTGCAATTTAATGAAGCCAGTGTTGCAATCCCAGAACGACTGCGCCTGAGCTCTCAGGAAAGTTGAAAGTTGAAAGAGGATGTTTTCTGTGTGGGCCCATGAGTGTGAAAATAGGAAGAGAATGGAGACGCCTGGGCTGCTGTTGTAAACGTCGCCTTGTAAATCCTCAGCAAACATTCTTAGGTCACAGAGGGTGAACAGCAACAAGTACTTTAAAATAAACCAACATGGGTGATGCTGGGTCTAAATGGAGGATGGGGCTTATGTGCGAGGTTTCGGGGTCGGATGGGGGCGAGCCTACGGCAAAGTGTCTCTATTATACTATGATCATGTTTGTATAAATATTTAAACTGGATGTCCTTTCAAGTGGAAAGCGAAGCTTGGAAGAACAGAATTCAACAGCATACTAATTTTATTCAGTGTCAATGACTTCATTTGACAGGGCGTCTTAAAGTGTGGGCCAAAAATAGCAGGAATGTTTGCACTGGCACAGTTTTGTAACAGATGATGCAAGTCGGATTAGCTGGCAGTTACATCTGTTCATTTAACCTGTTTGGGATGCATAATACCTTTTTTTGTTGGAGAGCTTGAAGAGGAGGAGGAATGTTGTGGGAAAATGCTAGAGGTCACAATTACAAGTGTCTGAAATGCAAAAGAGGCTCTGCTCTAAACACAGCGCCTTTATTGGCAGTGTGCGTATAAAACTAAATATAAAACTAAAAACTAGTCCTGAGACCGTCAAGTCATTGTTATTATGTTTGACCCAACATGTTTTCTTTTCTTATATTTATCCTGGCTTACACTGCTAATTCTCCAAGAATTAATGACTGAAGTTAATTATATTGTAAATGTAATGTAAACAACACATCGATATGGAAGAGATGTATCAGTGACAATCTTTTAGGCAGCACATTTGTAGTTTTGTTTTGTTTTGTTGTTGTTACCACTAGCTGTTAGAGTTGCGAGGTTACCCACAGTGCGCCACTAAACACCTCTAACCTCCCTGCGGTCACTGAAGTATCAAGTCACCAGGTCAGAGGCAGCTTAAACGCCAGTCAGATAGCACTTAGCAGTGACTGACAGACATTTGAGGAGAGCTCTGTTGGAGGCGGTTCTGAACTGTGCATGTAAATGACATTTAAATCAAAAACGATTATGTCTAAGAATTCCCATTTGGATATTTCCAAATATCTGTCTGATCCTTTGAAGGTTGAAATGGCAAGGTAGTCAGTTTTATGGTCAGTTCAGTACGAATTCATGTTATTTTATATATGCATTTTATGGTATGTTACACAACATCACCCAAAGGTGTTTTTAGGGTGTCGTCAGTTGCCCTCAGTAAAAAAAAAAAAAGAGAGAGAAAAAAAACAGGTATGGTGAATGAGGTAACTGAGCCTCGCTGTCACTGAGAACTCACTGCACAGCACATGGCATCCTCAGGAGGACATGTGCCCGAAGTTCCCCAGGTGTTATTTCTGACCCACAGGGCTATGAGGAACAGACAGTGAAGTTGTTTCCCTAAGGGGATCACATGTTATTTGGCATTTCTAAGGCAAGAAGCAGGCCTTTGTCAGGCTCTTTATTAGATTTTGGCCCCCGTGCAGGCGGTGTGTTTTTCCCCCAGATGGGTTGGCAGAATGTGGCCCTGCTCTGTTGCTGCTGTCTGGCCCCAGACAGACAGGATGAATCCACCCCAGGCTAAGCAGGCCGATCCTAGCAGAGAGCCACATTCCATGTGCCCTGTGGTCCAGCTGAGACAGGAGCAGGGCATGAACAACAAAACTTTAAAGAGTCCATAATCAGCTTCTGGTGGGAGCCGCTGCCCTTTGCAGAGCCGGATTTAAGAAGCGTGGACAAGCACATCTTTGTTCCCGATCCTCAACATGCCGGGAAAATAGTTCTTTAAGAAGTGGAGCAGTCGCAGTCTAGAGATGGTGTGAGGTGAGCGTGTTCCTCACTCCAGCCAAAAGGCTGCTTTTGTCTCTGACCCTCAGCACACACAGAATATTGTGTTTTCCACTCAGCTGAAACAGCCGGTGTCCTCACAGGCGAGCCGCCACTTGATGATTTTTGTGGAGACATACAGTCTGGGCGTACTGTAACTGTGTTTGCTCTGCTCCAACACGGTCTCAGCCGGCTCTTTGATGCGATGGAGCTGCTGGCTTAACGTATCGCTCCTGAATGGTTTGAAGGGGCCAGAAATAGACAGGTGTAATTAAGGCTTATCTTCCTGCCAATCAATCACAGGTCTTGCTTAAATGGATCAGCAACAATCGGCTCAGGTTGCTCTTCCAGCTGCTTCTCATGTCAGCCTCTGACCCCCAAGCACCGACTGCCCACTGACTCCTAATTAACTACCCTCAATTAAACCCTAATAGGCTGATTAACAGACCCTTAGTTGTGCTGTAATGGCCCGTCGTTTCCTTCCAGTGCCCCTCTGAAATGCATCCTGACTGCAGCATGTTAATCACCGCCCACTCGCTCTTTCCCTCCTCTCTCTCTCCTCCTCTCCCTGTCTGGGCGTAGCACACTTAGATTTCCTAAGACAAATATGTTGGCACCATCTTCAGATGAATAGACTGGCAGACCGATAATCGCACAAAAGAAAATGAAAGAAAAGGTAATACAACAACACTCCAGTGTGGCTTTAGCAGGCCGTGAACATTAACGTTTTTGCATTTGGCACAAAATTCTTACCTCCTCATCCATTGTGTAGCTGCTCTGTGGCTTTTAGTTGTATTACATGGCCTTTTTAAATGTCAACTACTGTCTATTTTCATAAGCGCATAACAGCTACCAAATGAACAAAGTGAGATTTTTATTTAAGTTACGGAGCTTCAACTTCCCTGATGAATCATGATATGGTATTGTCAGATTAATCAACTATTGAAAAATCTATAGCTGAAGCCATAAAACATTCCTTTCTTTTCTATTCTTTTCGTAACCACAGCTCGCAAAAGTGTCTGCAACTGCGCCGACACTGGCACCACATATTTGTGTTTGAGATGATCACACCATATCTCACAAGGGAAAACAATGGGAATGGGAAACAGTGGCAGAGTCCTGAAACCATCAGCTCAATCAAAGTGCTGCCATTTGTCACCAGATTTATCCTCCGCTGTGTCGACCACAGTTTAAACTGGGTTTCTAAGATCTCTGAGGCTGTAAATCTTTGGTTTTCTGCTGCAGTCGAGACTGAAGACTTGTTTCCGTCTGGGCTGTAGGGTCACTCAGCAGAAACGACTTGAATTGATTATAAAGTAATTCACCAGACGTTTGATCAAATCAAATAAACAGTACATAACTTGAGGCCTGAATAAAGGAAGTTTATTCCACTTAGGGCTGATAGATAGGGACATTATGGTATACATAAAAACTAAATGGGGACTGGTAATTGAGGAAATGCTTCATGCAGGGAAATCAATTAGGTGAAGAAACGGGCTGCCAAGCACCAATGGTAGACTTGGGAATAAATCACGAGATGTTGACAAGCAGTCAGCTTTGTTTGTTGAGCTTTCAGTGTGTGCATTTTATAGGGGACTTATTTTGCGTGTGATTTCAGCAACAACAAGGTGCACAGTTAAATCTTGTCTGACACAACTGGATTCTTGTGAGACTGTTTTATGCCCAGTGCCAAAATTATGATGATACACGGAGGGACTTTCCTGTTTTATTGCACAGACTCTGTCTCTGACTTGTTGGCAGCAGTCGTTTTTTTTATTTTTCGTATGGGAATGGCTATAGGCTACTGACAGTGATTTAAGCAGGGTTTGTGTGGCACTGTGTGATCAGCATCAGTCCTTCAGCAGATTATAGGTTACAGATTTCGGTCATCTATCAAAATGGCAGAGCATGCTAGCCTCTCTCTCATATGGAACGGTTACCGTTGTTGCTCCATTGAGATGATGAAGTGGACTTCATTTCTTTCCCAGTTGCTCTGCATGACTCTAATCCCAATTCGCTGTTAATCATTTCCACTAGGTTCAACTCTTTTCCGGTGACATCCAAAGTCAGACATTGAAGGGCAATGAAATCTGAGTTCGAGCTCTGAGCTCTGACTCACGTTCATCCTGAAGGTCTCAAGAAATTCCATTCTCAAGCACTTTGTCTGATCAAAACTTCTTAATCGTTCCTCACAACTTTAAAATAGGGCATGAGTGGCCTTCAAGACGGGCAGCAAGGTAATTTACATGGGTACAGGGTCGGAGCTAATTATTTTAGCATTAATGCTACCCTTGATTTTGCACTGAGGTACTTGCACATTCTCTGTGGGGTGAGGGGACGTGCTTCAAGTTGCTGGCCTCTCTTCTCGAGCAGGCAGCGCTGCAGTGTGATGAATGCGGTACGGCATGTACCTTACTTGTCGGCATTCACACTGTGTCTTTTGTTCATGCAAATGTATGTGACCAGCACAGTGTGTTGGGGTCAGGACACCTAGATCAGCTGTCAATCATGCACTGTTTTTGGCGGAATATGTGGAGGCTATTGTGTATTGCCAGAAGAACCATACAGCTGTGCTATATGCATCCAGTGTCTTGTTGTTGTTTGTGTTCGACATTTGTCTATCTTCCTAAACTAAACTTAATATTTGCTTAATTCAAGGGGAAATCTTAAAGGGTAACTCAGTCACAGTCAACATATGGTTATTAACGTTTCAAAAGTGCACTGCTCCCTCACGTCCGGCGCGCCTGTCTGACCTTCAGCACAAGTGTGAAACTGTACCCAGGCCTAATTGGGATGTAAACACTGCGGTACTGTGGCCATGTCCAACACTGCTGCCAGCAGATGTTACATTTCATTAGGACTTAACAGATGCAAAACACACAGGGCTGACATCACCCTACATAATTGTTCCTCCTGTACATGACAGATGTTCAACAATATCTGAACTAATCGGACCACATTTTCTGGACCGAACTATTGGACATCTCTTAACTTTGCCCATTTAGTCATTTAGTTCTGCAGTGGGTGGTTTTAACCACCTGCACTGTTTTCGTTTTTTCCCCTCTTCACTTTGCCGACTAATCCCAACGCCACAAACCACCGCGGAGCTGCTTCCTCTGCCCCTCTCTCCTGCCTCTTTTGAGAAGGTCTGAAGCTGCCGTCAGTTCAACAGCCAGCTAGTGGAACAGGCGGCCGCTGCGTTGCCTTTTCTTATGCAAATGTGTGCAAATAGCAAACGTTGTTCATAAGCGTGGTTCTGTGCGTTGGCCTTTCTGTTGTTCCCCTGGGAGAGATGTTCCCTTTCAAGTGTTACCTCTCCGTTTCATTCAAGACTTCCTCTTTCCTTTTGGAAAAGAGCCCTAGAGAAATGGCCAGAGCTGGCTCATTGAGCAAGCCGTTCAGGGACAGGGAGGGGAGAGGGGTGCGGGGGGGAGAGAGATGTTTTGCAGTCACCTCCCACAGACATCCTCTCCTCAGAGGATGAGTTATACTATGGTGGGAAGTGAAGTGTTCTCTCTCCCCATACTCCTCTTGTCTCTGAGAACATACAGGTGCGTTTCCTTGCAAGAGCACACTCCTCTCCTGTCTCATTCCACATGTATATATGTGTATATATGCAGCCATGTAAACCATGTGCTCTGTATAACCTAGTCACGGGAAAATCACAGCTTTCCCTGGAATCATCACTCAATATTTCTGCATGCATCATGAAAACGGCTCAACACAACTCGGAACCCACCTGTGACTAGTGGCTGTTTATTCAGTGAAAACAGGCAATGCTTTGCTGTATTAGAGCCAAAGCTTGGCTTTATTAAAAGCACATGTTTAATAACTTGTCTTTTCTATCCACACTGATCTACTGTGCATTTTGTCTTCCCCTACATTTTTACCTGGGGTTGAATCGGTTGTGTCCACGAATTCCTCCAGATTAGTGCGATAGTGCTTATGCAGAGAAAATAACTGGCAGGCTCCTGGCAGGAGAGGCCCAGGACCACCGGCTGAGTGCACACAGCCCTGTGCCAAGGTCAACGCCACGAAAGATACCAGTGCTCCTGGCTAACACAGAGGTGCATTGATTAGAACCTCAGCAGTGTAGCAGTTAATCAGAGAGGCATGTCAGCGGACGCACAGCGCCAGCCATTTTGTGTGCATCATGGAGTGAGATCCACAAAGATTCCCCCCCCTTCATCCCTCTCCATATTCCAGCTAAGTGCTTTGCCAAATGTGTGACTGATATGCGCAGGTGGTAAAGCATATACCCCTGAGTAAGGGGTCCCAGCTAACTTAAAAGAGAAACTTTTCCCCCTTGCCATCTTATGAAAACAGTCGAGACGACTGTTTTCAAGACGAAAGTCGGAGCAGGCCAGGAAAAGAAAAGGGAGTGTAATTTCACGTCTGCTGTCTGTAACGTCATGCCTAACCTGCCTGGACAAAAGGCCTTTGTAAGTCCATTGTAGGCTCGTTTTTTTTTAAACTCTCATAACACCGGAAGCCCTGCTGCCTTGGGCTTACTTTTAAATACAGGGAAATTAAGCCTTTTGTCACTATGGTTTCCACACTAGCTTCTTCCGTGACAGTTTACCTTGAAAATAAATGGAAGGAGGCTGCGAGCGCCAGGAGGGAGGATGGAAAATCATTTTGCGGGGTAGAGCAGGGAGCCTTTTCTTCTCCAGCGTGTTGAAGTGCTCCACATAAACGAAACATTTTTTTTCCCGCATAGAAACAAAACGCATATTGTCGTATTGGAATACTGTGAATTCTGTCTGCACAGGGCCTCTTCAGTTTCCCGTTAACCCACCAAAACCCTTCTTGAGTTCTCGATCGGTGCTCTGTCTGGCTTTACGAATCGCAAGTTCACCACCATCTCCCAGACACGACTTAGATTCACACCAGATATTTATTTTCTCTTTTGTGCTCATATCAAATGGCATCATCTAGCCTTATTCTGCCAGGACATGCACGCTGGGCGATAACAGAACAAAAAAAAAACAGCCTGGAAAATATGAGATCTCAGGAATCCAGCCTCCTGAAGCAGGACTGATGTAGATAACAGAGAATTCGGGCATAAAATTGGGGACATGTCAACAGTCAGATTGGCTTTGTAATTATAAAGATTTTATATTTAACACGATTAGTAAAGTTATATTCCACATTTTTTTTCTTTTTCCCTCGGTACCAATTACCAGTATTTGTAACAAAAGAGTACGACCTGTAGTCTTTTTCAGAGGAAGAGCGAGCATGTGAAAGAACAAGGTTGATTTTAACGCGTTGGCCTCTCTGCTCTGTAGCCTTGCTATATCAGGCCAACAGCTGCTGCCTCTCAGCAAAGGCATGCTGACTGCCGGGGCTTGGTTTCCACACACAGCAGATCTTACACAAGGCCCTTTATTTTTGGGCTTATGACTTACAAAACAACACACACACACACACACAACACCAGTTCTGTCTCTTTCTGTTTTATTAGTAGAAGAGATAGGAACTATTTGCTCGTGGGAACAGTGTTTGCTGCGCTGCATAGCTGCTGTCTCGGTCTGGACTGAGAGATTTAAACAATGCATCTCAGGTAAAGGGTATGCGCTGTGCTTCACTACTCGCATTCCTTGAACCAGAGCCAAACAAATGTAGAACCTCTCCCAGCTGTCCCATGGTACATCAAGACAAGGCCTTTATCTGATTGTCGGAGGGTTTGAGCCGGTGCAGTTTGAGGAACATTGATGCGGCTAACAGCCTCACAGCATGAGAGGAATACCACTGAGACCGCCACCTAGGACAGTGTCCTGGACATCTCTAGGTTCATATGTCTTGCCTCCACTTCTTAAAAACCTAAGAACATAAAGGTTATCTGGACCTCCCCCCAGTCCCTTACCTCCAAGTAGCCTCGCCCCCGCACATAACACTGATATACTCTCCAGAGCTCGAAAAGCCTTCCTCCTCCTGCAGGGAAGATTTCCACTTCCAGAACTCCCATAATTCAAACAATAATTAGGAAATGCTCATGGCACTGACTAACCCCTAAGTTCATGATTCAGGTAGGGGTTAGAGAGAGAAGTGGTTCCAGACTGTTAACGTCTGTCACAGCAAAGTCAGAGCCCTGTGATTATTTTGGTGCAAAGGTCCAAATAAACCCAGTGCGGGTCACGACCTCACTGATCTGAACCAAATGTGCGGTGCTTTGTGACCTTTGTTGAAAGATTTACCATGCTGTGCAGCAGAATGTGCAGGGCATTAGACTTTTTTTTTTCCACCATCACTGTGTAAGCTCTTCCAATGCAGAACATTCCAGCGGTGAGAACACCGATACACACAAGCCGAACTGTATCCACGCTCGGGGTTTATTTACCCAACATCATTTGTCAGAAAGCCATCAGACAGGTTTTTAGACAAATATACAAATCCTCTCTCGAGGCAACCTTTTGAAGGCTTCTTCAAAATGTGTCTAGACAAATGCCTTTCTCATCCGTCACTATCCATTTGAAAGTTGCAACGGTTTTCGTCTCCTCCGCAGCTGCATTCAGACCGAGGACATCAGCGTGTATGTCACATGTCTCTTCAAGTGGGCAAACACAGTTCATTCTCATGGGATTTCTTTGAAGGACGAGTGATTCATCAAGCGATGAAAGTCAACACTTTCAAACATGTTCAAGGCCTAAAGGAGTACATCAGGCGTGCCATAGCTGTCTCTCTGCTTCTCTGCCACAGAACAATTTACATGGCTCTCCATCTTCAGTCAATATTTATGGAAGCGTGTACATTAGGGGCTTGTTGACAGAGTTCGGACCAGGCTTCTTTTTCATCTATAACCTTCCTTTGACTGGACTCACAGAAGCCTCGAACCAAGCCGGGGTTAATCAGATGTCAGGCTGGGTGTTCGCCGGGGACTTGAGCCCCGCCTCATACAAGGCCAAGGCTTTTGCCTGCCCATCTCTGTGGCTTACCTCTCCAACGCCATGTCAGTTTTCTTACCTTACTTTGACATATTGCAGTGACAGTTAAATTCCTTTGAGAGTACAAATACTAACTAGGAATGAGGGACGGGACAGGAATCTGAGGATGGGCCAGATGGAAGAGTTCATATCCAGTGGGAACGTGTAATTCTACCCACATTCTTTGCAGTGTATTTCTGTAAAACCATGAAATGCCTCTAAATCAGTTATTCAGCTAGATCATGTGTTGTCTTACATATGATGGTAGTTAGTAACAGGTCTTGGCAGCTAACGCAGACTCTTTTTTCGTAGTTCTTTAACTGTAAGAATCCATTTATGTAACCATGACTTCTTTAAGAAGAAGCAGGATGTGGCTGTGCTGGTTGGAGAACACAAACCTTCACCTTTCTGTGTTAAGAAGTACATACCAACACAATAAGGTTAAAGCCCATAAAGGGCCACTACTGGTACCAGTATGGCCAGGCCTTTCTTTAAGATCTCACAGCAAGCTCATATTCTTGTACTTAATGTTTACAGACTAGAAACGGATTAACTTTTCCCTTACAATCACTGGAAAAGTTTCCTCAGATGTTTTTCTACTCATTTGTCTGGCAGTAAAAGCACAGAATCACCGTCATTCATAAATGGCCGCTGTGGTTATGTGTCTCCACCTCTCTCTGCAGTGTTTTGCAGCCCATGAATTAAATTACATGATGCAGAAACTCTAGGGGGCCAGACTGGAGACTCCACTCACTCAGCGGTGAGGGGTGGTGAAATAACACTCCTGGTTTGCCTTTTCCAAGAGCGTTCTCTGCCATCATGCTGAAATGACAAGTAGCTGCTTTTGACTTTGAAAGCCTCACTCTCTCTCTATCCCTCTCTCCCTCCCTCTCTCCCTCTCCCTCCCTCAGTGTCTCTTCCACTGTTTGCTCAGATGGTTCTCTCCTCATCTTGAGTGCACATTTATTCTCTTTATTCTCCAAACCTCTGATTAATCAAATATGACTCTCTGAGGAAAAAATGCAACCCGGTGGTTTTGATGCTTAGTGTCTTGTCAGTTTGTCCAAATATGGAATGTTTGGAACTAAATATTAAGTCTGGACTTTTTTCTCGGGAGATGGTGAATGTCATTCTACTGGACCGTCTACCATATTGTTGTCATTGTTCCGAATGTTTCACAGAATTCCGATTTTTGTTCCAGTAAAACCAATTAAATACCTTTTGGGTTTTTGTTTGACAGACACATAACATTAAAAGTCAGAAAGTAGACTTTGTTAATGAGTGCAGCGTAGAGTGATTTTCCCAGCATGTGTCTTGTGGTCAACAACCTCAAGACTCTATAAAGTTCTTAGTTTTACATATAGCGGGAAGTTCATGTGTCTACGTCAGGGTTCATATAGGGAGAAGCAGCCTTCAGCTGCACATTATTTAACATCTCTTTAACAGGGATTACTGTAATGTTCAACTTGCATCGCCTGGTTGTAGTGTCACCCAGCCTCCCGACTGAAAAAGCTGTTGCACAGGCTTTTACAGCTGAATGAGCAGTTTGTCCGGCTCCTACACAAAAGTCAACACAGAGTAAATCTGCACCCCCCTCATCACAAGAACAAGAAACATCCAGCTGGAACCAGAGGAGGAACACTGTAACACCCACAAACACACGGTTCACTTTGGCCAGTTAGCCTGTACCTTCAGCAATGTCATTTTTATACAGCCTTTGTAGTGTTTATACTAGAGCTTAATCTGCAATTAGTAAGCAAGCATGTCTTAAAGCTGGAGCTCACGGCCCCAACAAAGGAATGAGACTTGTCGGGAGAATGTGATCAAGAGCACTCAAAGCTCAAGAGGACAAAACTTGCAGCTGAGATCCAGCAGCACCTGCGATGAATTACAAATAATCCAGAGTTGAATCAATGATAAGAATACAATTCTCCCCTTCTTGACTAAATACCATTTATAGCCTGCATCATGTAGCTATAAAGCCGCAGACTGTGTGTAAAATCAAGTTTTTGCTGTGGTGCCAAGTCAAGAAAAACATCTCAGCATGTCGGCCTTAATAACTCATGTGTCCACATCTTAACCCCAAGGTAGCACGGTATGGAAATAGTCTGGTGAGGCATGCTCGAGGAATGCATCATTTAGGTATTTGGCTTTATGAAAGTATAAAGGAGCCTGTGTGCAAGGCGCAGGTTTTTAGGATTTGTAAGTTTAGCACAATAACAACACACACAGTATGGGTTAGTGGAAGCAGTTGGAAAGAGGTACCAGGAATGGCACTTCTCTCCCCGGATAATATTATTGACCTGCTGATAGACTGTGTATGGAGAACCCTTTGTGCACTTAAAGAATCAGTACTATTTACATATAAATATACTGGGCTGGAAAAATAGTAAGAATGTTTTTTCTTAATATATTTAGTAAGCTCTTTTTTTAAAAACACTTTTAACGAAAAATGTTTTTAAAGAGGAGAAAAGAAAAGAAAGTTAGATCTTACAGCTCCCTTGGATTTTAGGGAACAGGCTCAAGACTGTTTTTCAGAAAGAAAGAACGGGAAGAACGGGAACAGTTCTTTTTTTTTTTTGAGGTGCAATATTGCACCTCAAGTTGCAAACTAGTGTGACATCAAGTGTGACATCACCACCTTTGTCAAGTTGGCACAAAGGTCGTGTGAAGGCACTGAAAGGAGCTCTGTATAGCTAATGTATAACAAGACGAGACACAGGACAGGATGGTGCATGTCTGGTCACCTTAAAGAAGGCGGCTTGAGAAATCGTTTCTCTACAGTTTCCCATCTGGCAGACACAGGGAAAAAAAGGCTCACACAATCATATTGGCGAAAGAAAGCACGGAGGAGACAAATTTAACAGGATCTCTCTGTTGCTGCTGGTTAATTCAAAACCTGTCGTTCCTGGAGGCTGTCTGCTGGCTTCCTGTCTGCTGAATTGCTCTAAGGAGCAGATCCCCCATGTTCTGCTCATCTAAGCACATCCAGTTTGGTCCAGTTTTTGACCCGCCTCTAACTTTCATTTTCTTCTCCTGAGTTGGATGTGTGGTCCATTGTGAGTTGGTGGTAAAAGGCTGGCAGCGCAGGGACCACCAGGGTAAAAGAAAACCCCAGTGTCCTCCATCAGCAGGAGGGGTGTCAGTGAGGCCTGGACCAAAGTCAGCCTCTATCTGTGTATCTGTTTTGGAAATTACCATTAATAATAATTAATATTTAATTATTAATAATTATGACCTGAATAATTATCACCTGAACCTGACCTGGTTGGCACGGTCAGTCTTCGGGAAGCATTAACGCCCATTTACTATCACATTACATGGATGATTTGATGTGCAAGTCTATGGTTTGGCGCTGATGAGACATTTCCATCTGAGATCATTTCAGATGATCTCACAACTCCACAATAGCTTGGCATTTTTCAGTGGTAACAATATGCAGGAGATGCATAAAGGAGTGGCTCGTTTTCCCTGTTTCCCTGACAGCACCATTTAGCATCCCTGTGTTTACAGTTGTGAGCAGAGCTCCGTGCTCCTGCTGTGTCGGTTGTCTTTCACCATGACACAGTTACGCAGGATAAAAAAAAAGCAACTGTCATATGCAGTGTCCTGTTTTGTTCCTGAGAGTCGACGTCTGTTGGGCCTGGCCATTGTCAGGCTGCTGTCACATGCAGCGAGTTGTTTTAAAACATCAGCTAACTTGGACCTCTTCCAAGTCGTCAGTTTCCGCTTTATGTTTTATGATATGCATGTGCTATATAAGAATGTGTGAAACACAATCTGTATGGTCACTTTCACATTCACTTTCTTGGGTGTCTCTACCTGCATAATATCTGATCATGAGCTAGAAACAATACAGGGGCCTGCTTGTCAACAATTAGTGCCCCTAGGGGCCAAAAGAGTGTTATGATCCCTTTAAGCTGGATCTTAGTTGTAAGAAAAATCATTAAAATCAGACTCGTTGTATGTCACACTGGGGTGTGCTGGAAAAAGTCTCATCCCTGCTGATGAAAACATGTAGATAAGTTATGGCAGCGTCATGTGTATTTCCTGAGCCTGAAGCCATCCATACTTTATTTTCCATGATAATGTTCTTGCTTGTAGATTCTAGTGATTACTGGATCTTAACATGTCAAGCAGAGAACTTGGCAAGGTTACTCCCGAGCTGTATGACAGATCTTCAGCCATATTCATTCTCATCCAGCTCACAGGCAGACTCATCCAGCCTCCACAGCTCCGGATGGGAACAGCTGGGAGGCTCACATGTCGCAAACACATTATGAAAGTATATGAGTGGAGTACTGCCAGAAGAAATCTCAGTTACGACTCAGGCCATATCCTTTATGTATCAGTTGGACCTCTTCACAGTATTGAGTAATGAGCCTGGAAATAACGGATTGTGTGTGAGAAAAAAATGTTCATGAACTGTTGCCTATTCAAACAGCAGTTTTTTAAACACGATAAGCTGCTGTGTGTTCATATTTCATAGGTTTGATGTCAGTTGTTCTTCTTGAGTTCATATGAAAGCAGAGTCTGGAATTTCATTTTCCTTTTGTTTGGAAAAGAAACACCTTGGCATAAAGTGAAAGGAATTTAATTTTACAAGATTCTTCAAAGCGAGCTGTCTCCAGAGCCGTGCTCCAGTTTTCACTCCAATCGTATTTACCAGTTTGCCTCTTTGCTCCTCCTTTTTAGCACTGTAACAAGTGCTTTGGCTTCATAAACAGCTGCATACAAGATGCTGTTTGGAAATAATTTTAGGTTCAGACTTTGCCAGTGTTGTAACTTAACTCAAAAATGTTTTTTTTTCTTTTAGAATTGTTCTCACAATAAAAGACAATAATCTAAGATACAGTGGACTGTTCCTAGTTGCTGACTGTGTGCTTTCCCAAATCAAGTCATCACTCCCTGACCACAGTGATGACACAGGCCCATATGACACCATACCGGCCTGTGATATGCTTTTTGTCCACAGAACAAGAGAGTGCCATTCCACACATTCCTTAGCAGAGCCTCTGTTCTCTCAGGGTGACCTTCAACTTATCTCTCCATCAGAGCATGTCAGGGAGAGGGGAGGGGGAGAAGGTGGAAAGGAGAGGGGGTTGGGGTGAGGGGTGCATTCATACACCCGCCGCCAAGAAACTAGTCTAACTTGTTGGCAAGCAAAGAAAACTGACAGAACTTGCTCACAATATCATTCTTTTTTTGTGTGTGTGCGTGTCTGAGTCTGTAAGACTAAGTCACTGAATCTACTCTGTGTGGTTTGCGTCTGAATCTGTGCTTCTAAGTTTTTTGTTTGAGTCTGTTTACGTGTAAAACACCATCAGCATGTGGAGGTTTTGTGAAGTGAAGTCATTTCTGGATGGTTCCGTCCTCTGCGAGCTTCAATTTTAGGACGAGGCCTTGGGTTTAAGGCTTTGTTTACTTTTAGGTGTACCATAGAAGATGGGATTGATTCAATTATCATTGTGTTCCAGAAAGCATTTCACAGTTATTGAAGGTAACATCAAACTAGACAAGTGAACACCCACATCATGATGTAATCTTGAGGTCCCAAAATGACTGAGGTGGCTTCTGTGGACGAGTGGTTCAACTTTCCTCTTGGTCTTTCTGGTTGCTCCAGGCTTCCCGCAGGAAGCTGACTTGAGAACTTGGTCATGTCTGCCAAGGTTGTCTCCACAGTAGTATCACCACTCAGTACCTCCAAATAGTAGAGGGCTTGTTGCGCATGTTCTGTTGTAGATCAGGTTCTGGTGGTTTCTGCTGCTCACTCTGGGTGAGCTTTACTGTGTAGGCAACAGTCCCTTCTTTGCTGCTCCAGCACTATGACTTGAGGCTTCCACTTTCGTACTCAAAATGTCAGCTCCACTTTATTAAGTCATTTCAGCCCAATGGGATCCAAGAACAGCACTAAATCTGTCACTCGTCCATAATACAGGCTAAAGAAACACTGAATATTACCTCTTCTGACTGTAATGGAGTCATTTTCAGCCATATCCTGGTGGCCTCCGTTCTGTAGAGTTCAACATGTTACTCTGATTTCCTGCATTCATTGTTTTTACTGTGTGCTTGACCAGATAAAACAGCAAGATTTACTGCTGCGAGAGTGGAGCCATTGGGGACTTAAAAGACTGTAAATGTGCATCACACAATTGTCTCATTATAAGCACATAATAAATCCACTTTTTTAAAATTAGTTTTTGTATTACTTTTGGCTGTACTATGTACCGTATGCAGACTATCTCAACATATGAGTTAATGTATTGTAGGACATCAGAAGGATTAACATGGTTTCTAGAAGTTATATCGAACTGATTTAGAAATCTCCTGACTGTTACCTCATTGTTACTATATGGTCAACGTGTTAATTAATTAATTAATTTTTGAAATTTTCAACAGAACTGTGATAATGAACATGCACTGTGAAATGTGAAACAATGAAAATGTCTACATGTCAGTATGTTATAATAACTGGTTTCTGTGTTGACAAAGAGTCCAAACATAAAATGCCTTCAAAATTGAGACGGTTTTATTTTTGCTTTATAAAGGAAATAAAATGTATACCAAGAATAGCTGGCTATTTTTCTGTTTAATTTAGATCTTTGTAACAGGGGTAAGACTGCAGTGTATTCATCAGCTGGTGCTTGTTTCTTCTAACGTCTTAGTTACTTCTGGTGAAGTGTATTGTGTGTAGCGTGTTTTTGCAGCGAGTGCTAAAAGCTATTGAATCAGTTGAAGCAGTGGAATGAGCTGGAGCTAACCCTCATGTTCTTGTTGTTTCACTCCACCACTCTGACTGACAGATTAAATTACTTCACACAGGCAGATACTGGACGCCTGCAGAAATGAAGTTACGGTGTAGCCGCTCGAGTTCATATTTTGTTTATGCTGGGTATAAAAGCAGTACGCTGCCGAGTTGTGAGGCTAGTAATGAAAAGAAGAGCTCATAATGCCGTACACATCATTAGCTCTCTCCTCTGTTTGTGAAGTCAAACTAGAGAAGCTATGCCGCCGCAGGTTGCACTAGTGTTAATAACTTGAATAGATAAAAGTATTATTGCTTCTATGTATATTGATTATGTATTTATCAACTGTGTATGTTGGTGCGTGTGTGTGTGTGTGTGTGGGGGGGGGGGCGGAGTCTAACTAAAGCCTTGTAGACTTTTCACATAACCGCCTCTTATGGCCCTGTAAAGCCTGATAGTCAAAACACCACAGGACTAATTGGAGAATGTGTGACTGTGTACTTGCCTACAGCCGAGGTCACAGAATGTCATAACCCAGCTAATCAACATCAACTGCTTGCAAATTACCAACACATGCTGCCTAGTTAGAGGGAGGGAGTGGGTCTGGTGCAGCAGGTGGGGACTGGCTGACGGGCATTCGTCAGAGCTGGAGTGTTTGGGCTCTGATTTACTCGGTATCTTTTCCTCTTGATTGTCAGCACTCATAGCTCGTTATTATTTGAGCAGCTCTGGCTTTTTGTTGTGGCGCAACTGAAATATCATCCATTGATGGACGTCTGCCCTCAGATCATCCGTGGACTCGACGAATCCAATTTAGATTGTGCAGAATCTGCCTCGGGTTCAGAGTCGTCCAGTCTTCCGCTCCTCTCAGCAGAATAGCAGAGCTAAGTAGAGGCCCCGTTGCCATTCAACATTATGCATGGATGAGTCCCAGAGCACCAAACACATTTGTCAAACCTATGAACCGCCAGTTGCTCTGAGATCTCAGTGAAATGCTCTGCTTACTGAAATCTACTCAAATAGCTACTTCACCATCACCCGAACATCGGACTTGGAAAGGTGCAAACAAAGCTCACAGTGGATTTTGGCCCACATTACACTGCTGCTAGCTGCCATTCCTGGCAGAGAGGGGCTCGTTGTTGTATGTGGCACAATGCTCAGTGGCAGTAGACCTCCTGAAACCCACACAGTCCCCAGACTTCCGTCCGCTCCAGTGCACTCGTAATTAGGTTCTCGACGTTTCAGTCATGATTTAGGCCTCGACCAGAAATCTCCCCGTTCCCCCAACAGAGACCATAAATCTGCGTTAAGCCGGCCCAGTCAGAGCGCGGGCAGCCTGCCGAGGACTGCGAACTGAAGCGGTGTTCATGTCCACACAGATGAGCCATTCTTATTTCATTAGCAGACTACATATATAGCCTCTCCCTCCCCCTGTCCGCCGATCTGGCTGAAAACAACATGCAAATGAAATACTGCGTCTTCTCAGGAGGGCCGCTGATTTAGAGTGGTTCTGATTCAGAAACTGAAGCAGGCAGCCATGTTAAACTTGGCAGTGCGGGATCTGTGCTGAGATGTGCCGGGCCAAGGAAGAGGCTGACTGAGTTAAAGCTTGCCTCAGCATCCAGCTGGAGCTGAGCTCATCTCCCTGGTCTGACTCAGGCCTGAGCGAAGGAGCAGATGATGTGTGTCTTATGTATGTGTGTGTGTGTGTGTGTGGGATTGGCCTAGGGAGACGGGTATTTACAGACATCATTAATATCTCCCTGCCCTGCGTGGTCACATTGTTGGAGTTGCACATCATCAGTCAGATCAGGGAGAGCGATGGTTATTGGCTCCAGCAATGATCTAAATCTCTTTTGGTGTTTTGAAAACTGTCCCTTCATATTATGCTTCTAGCTACAAACAAAAGCTCAGCACACTTAGTCCAGTTGCTGCTTATGGATATAAATCTGCACTCTTGTGTTCACGGAAATTTGGACTTTCTATATCCCAATATAAATGTAAATTGTTTAAATGCTCTCAAAAGTAGCATCTTACTCAGCAATGGGCTCCGGCGTCCAGAGTCTCTTTGTGTGGTTCACTGGTTTGCGCAGTTGCTGTTCAGTGTGTTGACTGTAACACTTTTGCCTAAAACAGATGCCTCCTGCAGCTGGAGAAGAGATTTATGAGAGCAGGTCTTCTGGGCTGAAAATCCAAAACAATGAGATGGCAAAGAATTAAACAGGCTTAAAGGTACAAGTTGTACAAGACCAAGACTGTAGCAGCTACCCGTCTTGCATGTAGCTGCTACAGGGTGAGCAAGGGGTTGTTTTGTTAATAATGGACTCTGATATTTTGTTGTTAGAGATGTTTCTACACTTTCAAATGTCACATAGCGTAGTCTGTCTTTAAGCGTTGACATGATGTGTCATATCAGCGCCACTTCAGAGACCGTTCTGTTTTTGGTCCGAGCCATGGCGGGACAACTCCCTCTCCGGTGCCCACCCGCTAACAGGTGCCACTGCTATTCTCAGTAAACACTGCTCAGTCCCGATCGGTCTTGCATGTTGCTGCAGAGCACCGAGTCAGTGTCTGGGCGTGTTTTTGTCGCTTTCAGATGTCAGTTATCTTCTTTGGATCCTGAAATTACACGTCTGCGGCTTGTTCGCACGCGCTCGACCTGCCATCGATACGTCGCCTTGAAAGAGGAGCTGTATATCAGCCCTTAATTTGGCATGGGTAACACCGGTGCGTTTTGTTTCCACGCTTGGACAGCACAAAGTGTCAAAGCATTCACCGTTGGTCGAAACTAATAGCGCAGATGCGCACGTAGCTGTGTAACTTCATCCCTAGTCTGCACATGCCTTCAAGTGGATTTCCACTGATAACCAGCTGCATAAACTAGTGCTGAGTGCATAAAAACACATATATCCAAGAGGCAGTGCAGTGGCTCATAAACAGTCTTTATTAAGCCGCCTCTTTCAGATGTTGGTGTTCCATTTGCACGGCAAGCAACCAAGAGGTATTCTGGGTAGTTTGCCTCTTAAAACACTGGCATGCTGTTCACTCCATCTCATAGACACATAAACCTTCTCTTCTCCCGCCCGGCCATATGTTTATCCTGGATTAGGTCACTTGTATCCTTGCACCTCGGAGTCCTGCTTTTAGCAGCATGGCTGGAAGTGAGAGAGGCCTCTGTCTAAACCACTGAAGCCTTTCCTCCTTCAGATTGTTGTGCGGCAAAAGACACAGTGTGTGGTTTCTCTCTCCCATCACAGCTCGGGTTCGACTTGTGTTGCGTGTTTATGTGATAGTCGTGAGTGGCGTGTCGCTCACATCCAAACATCCTGCCTGTGACATGGGGTTTTAATTATGAAAAGTTGTAGTGTGTGTGTGTGTGTGTGTGTGTGTGTGTGTGTGTGTGTGGTTTGCTCTTAAAGGTCCACATTCATCCACTGAGGCCTAGTGGTGGCCAGGAGCTCGGGGAGCCTACAACAGAGCAACTGTTGTGTGATTGGTCTGTAGCTGCGTCAGCTCCTTTGGGAGAGACGTTGAAAAAAAGGCCTCGGTCAAGAATCCAGTTTCTGTATGCAACATTTAGTCCTCTTAAACCTGGATTCTGAGGGTACTGAGTCAATCAGAAGCAGCCTGAGTGACATTTGCATGGTTTGGCCCATGGAGTTAAACAAAAAATTGCTTCTTGTTTGTAAGGTCTTTTTTTTCCAGCCTTAAAGAAGCATTCATTGTTTGAAAAACTTGTCCTACCACTCATCTTGGCTATTAAGCCTGAAGGAAGGAAGGAGCAAAGCATATTAACAGATATAATCTGCATGCCCACAATGGTATCATTACTATGACTGACTAGATTAAGGTGGCGTCTCATTTAAGATGTCATGTTTTGAAGTAGCAACAGTGTTCACATTTGAAGAGGCCCTCACTAAAAGTTGTCATTGATCTCTCCGTTTCATATTTGGTTATTGCAGTGGAAATGTCGGTTGTCACCACTTGCCACGTTATCAGACGGAAAACCGAGAGTTATCGGCGTAAACCTAATTATGTGCGTGCCCAAGGAAAATCGAAGACGCAGCTAAAAGTGAGGTATTTTTAATCAGGTTGTGTTTACACTGGTGACAGCCTTGCATGAATTAAAGCACCAACCTGACAACCCACTCTAATCGCCTTGAAAATTAAGTACATAACAAGTCTAATTTTTTTGTACCACCAGAGCAGTGTAAACATCACATTGTGGCGAGCAGCCCCAGAAAACACACTTTCTTTGTCTTGAAAGTAAGTCCATCTAAAGTTGCTAGTGTCTGTCCACAG
The DNA here is from genome assembly GCA_016785345.1 of Trinectes maculatus. Taxonomy (NCBI): domain Eukaryota; kingdom Metazoa; phylum Chordata; class Actinopteri; order Pleuronectiformes; family Achiridae; genus Trinectes; species Trinectes maculatus. The sequence continues at coordinate 126,801 of JAFBJQ010001208.1, forward strand.
AATCATCCATCTCGCCGGGGTCGATTGGCAAGCGGCAAAGTTTTGTCTGCTCTGAAAAAGGAATGCAATGTTTTTTTTTCTTTTCCCCAGCTTGAGTTTTTATCGGGCTCGGGATTGGGCATGTAACTTTAGCTGAAATGTAAAGTCTGCGTCAGTCGGCTGCAGCCATATCTTAATTTGCTGAGATTGTTCACAAGATGGCTGAACTCCGAGGCGGGGAAGGGAAAGCTGCGGGGGAGAGTGATGGACAAAGGCAAGAGGAAAATAAACAGGGGGAGGAGGAGTGAGGAAGCCTGTGCAGCTTTTCTCTCTCTAAGGCCACAGGAAGACCGGAGCAGACTTCATTACAAATCAAATCCTTGACTACTTTCTTTCTATTGTCCCCTTTAGAGGTCATATTCTTGAAAGTTTCCCTCAGTATAATTCTTCTCCTTCTTTGAGTTAAATGACGTTTTCGTCATTGACAGTGAAGCCATCTGATGCCTTCTACCTTGTTTCGAGCTCCCGTGGTGCTCGACAGTCCCTGAAATACGTGGCAGCACATTGGGCGTGCAGGAATCATCTGACCCTTCCGTAGGAATTTGAATGTGAATTTCCTTTGGAAGAAACTGAATATGAAAACTGTGGAAGACATAGTTGCAGTGCATGTAGCGTGATTATTTTCCACGCACGTTTACATTATAAACGTAGCAAATAAATAATCGATAATCGTTGACTAATCGAAAAATTAGATTATAGATTAGTCGACTACAAAAATAATCATTAGTTGCAGCCCTACTCAGTATAATTCTTCTCCTTCTTTGAGTTAGATGACGTTTTCGTCATTGACGGTGAAGCCATCTGACGCCCTAACTTGTTTCGAGCTCCCGTGGTGCTCGACAGTCCCTGAAATACGTGGAAGGACATTGGGCGTGCAGGAATCATCTGACCCTTCCATAGGAATTTGAATGTGAATTTCCTTTGGAAGAAACTGAATATGAAAACTGTGGAAGACATAGTTGCAATGCATGTAGCGTGATTATCTTCCACGCACGTTTACGTTATTCAGAAACCTGTTACCTCAGCTCTCAATCAGATTAAGATGAAATGTTCCAAATGCATGAAAACAGAATCAGAACAATGCTTTAAGTTTGCGGCTCCTACAGTTTTCCGTCTCTGTTGCTGTTTCTTTTCCCATTTTCTTCTACCCCAGGTCCCCCTAGCTTTCGTTTGTATTATATCTCCCGAATCCTCAGCTCGCTACAATGGCATAACTCTTCATGATGGCTGGATTTGGCCTAAAGCTGCTGCCAGAACAGGATATCTTGCTAATGTGTTCAGCAGGCCCTGTCTCTGCACAGGAGAGGACCAGAGACAGAGACAGAGGGAGAGTGGGTGGAAGAGAAACAGAGGATGAGAAGGACAGAATAGAGGAGGAGAATTTGGAAACGTGGTGATAAAGTCTTTATTGGGGTTTAAAGTGACAGCGGTGTGGACGACAAACTTGTCCAGGATGTCGGATGCTCTGCTCTAAGTGGACTGTCCCAGGACGGTACGGATGTTTTCCTCAGTCCTCGTTTTATTCCTCTCCAAATCTTACTCTCTCTCTCTCTCTCTCTCTCTGGGCGAGCGAGCTGGCCTGACAACCACGCACAGCTGCGCCCACAGCTGTGTGAGCAGACCCGGCTCTTTATCAGCTTGATTGGTCACATCTGGCGTCATTACTTCCACCTCTGGGATGTCCAGCGTGGAGCAGGGCTGATGGGGGAGGGGTATGGGTGGACAGGGGTGGGTTGGGTTTGGAGTGAGCTCCGGTGGACAGTGACTCTGGACGTCTGGATGTGAGGCCTTTGGCTAAAAGCAACATGGCTGTGTTTGTATTTGCTGGCCGGACCCCCCTCCGGTTTGTTTTCGTTCTCTGTGCCCTCGTGGTCCTGCAGCACACTGGGCTAAAAGATTGTCCTCAGTTTAATGCAGTTTCTTTACTCAGCCGTGCCCTGTCTTAGGGTCCTCTGTACAGAGTGTGTGGGAGAAATTGCCAGTTGGACTTGTTAAGTGATGAATACACAGAGGATGGATTTTTCTTTTTGGCAGATCTCCATTACCCCTTGGGCTCTGGGCCTTTTAGTGTCAGCCAAATTTGTACAGAGCTTTAAGAAAAATGTGCAAAAAAGTAAACATAAGAAGTAAATAAGAAGTAAATGGTTTTTTTTCAATCACTACTTTATCTATGAGAATATTAGCAGCTGCTTCATTTAGATATAGAGATAAGACATCATTCTCCAGTCAGATGCTGAGTTGCAGTGGAGGGAACAGCACGATGCAATTAAAAAAACTCAACTATCAATCAAACCGCAGCCATTGTGGAACCCTGGTGGAAACATGTGTGTTTCTTTCATCGAGGGCGTTTCAGTTTACTCATATAGATCTGATCTTTTTGTCTGCTGCAGTTTGTCATCTCACCAGTGGCTTCCAGTGGGCGCTTCATGTACGTCAGGATTAAGTTACAAAACACTTTGTACTTTTCGATTGAAAGATCATGTCCATCGCAGCTTACCAACATATGACTTCCTGTACATTTTAGAAAGTTAGTCTTGATTGGTTTATTTTACTTCCTGGCTTCTTGCACACAAACAGTCACCGGCTCTAATCCCGACTTTTGTTCCTGCAGCTTTTACAGTGAAAGAGAGAAGATTTTGTATCAATGTGAGAACAGTGTGTGCGTCCGACACACACTCTGTTGGAATGGCGGACTGATGAAATGTAACAGAAGCAGGAGACAACTTGCTTTGTTTATGTAGGAAATTGCTTTCCTTTGACACAAGCCTCTGACACAGCCTTCTCTCATGCTTCTTCGTTGCTTCACAGAAGCCTCACAAACCCTCACACCCTCTAAGGCACAGGCCTTTTATTTTCCATCAGCCTCACTTCCCTTTTCCCCTCTTTCCCCCGCTTGAAGTTGAACTTGGCCGTTGAATGCTACCGCACAGCGCAGTGGAAGTGGCTGTCACTGCTGGATGCCTCCAAGCAGTAAAAGCAAAGCCAGTGACAAATAAGATCAGGACTGTTGCACACATGCAGAGTAGCATGTTACATGGAGGGCGAAGTAACAAAAGGGGGTTTTAAGCCTCTGAACGTTGCCGAGTCAGAGCTAATTCTCTGCACATGTGCCGGGTAGTATCCCTCCGGCTCTCCGGCCGTGGAGTTGCGATCCAGATGCAGATACGCGCCTCTGAACTGAGCTGACCTCTCTGTGGCACAGGGATCTGCATCGGGGCTCGTGCCCGTCTGGTGACGTACTATACAGGTTCCAATCCCCCAACCGCAACACCGTGACTGTGACTGTGCGTCGGCCATCATAGCCGGACGAGCAGTGAGTGAAGAGGAGGATTGTTCTGTCTCTAAATCTCCCTCTCTCTTTTCTCTGCGAAGACATGAAGTAGAAACCCCCACCCCACCCCCCTGAGAGGAACCAGTTTCCTGCCATGCCTCCATGCTGAAATCAGATCCCAGCGTCGCTCAGGCCTTGTTTTTCTTGGCAAGGGCCGCACACAGACACTCACACAGAACCGAGTCTCCCGACCATTTCCACCCACCACTGCGACCTCTGTATTTTTCCTCTCGCTCCCTCTTGCACTCCTCGTTATGAACGCACAAGGAAGCAAGGCTTTTATCTGCATTCCCGCTAAACTAGTCTTCACGTTACAACGGCATAAATGTTTTACTGAGGAAAAATAAAAAAAAATAAAAAACTGTACGCTCCTGGTTGACTGTTAAAAAACCTGCGATGGGGCGAGATGCGAGGCTCGCATGTTTCTCCAGCCATTTTAGGGCTGTAATTTGAGCCCAGCCTGCTCAGCCAGCACATATTTTAATGACATTTAAACATCTCCAGATGTAATTTGAAAAAGGTCCAAACAAATGCTGCATGAGCCTTTTAAGATGATATTTTCCTCCCTGTAGCAGACGGATACATCATATTTTACAGATAAGGTTCCCAGTAAATTTTCTCTCCCTGTCGGACTCAGAAGACCCAGAACCTCCTCAAAGACCCGTCGCTGTCAAACAGGGCGGCGTTCCACTGGGTTCACACTGAGGATTTTATTGACTTTATTCCATTTTATTTTAAATTTCCTTCCCCCGGTTTGCTTTAGTCTCCCCTCGGCTTGGCCCAAGAGTGGCTAACTTGACAGAATGCGAGTGATGCAAAGTAAGCGTATTGTTTTCCAACGCGGCTCTGTGGCTTGTGGGAACGGGGCTGTAAAGAGAGTTTGAAAGACGGGAGCGTGCACTCTGGTCAGTCTGCTCATTGTCGTCTGGTGTTTACATGCCTTTGGCCCTCACACCACTGCCATTGCCCCTGGGGCAGTTAAACTGCAAAGCCATGAGTTAGTGCTGACTGCTGAAAGGTGCTGTGTCTCAGGGTCCCAGCGGTGTGGAGGAGTGCTGAGTATGTGTGCTTTTCATGGAGGTGTACACAAGGCCTCGCATTCCCACCGCCCATCTGCTTGTGTTAGTGTGGTTGTGTGTGTGTACACATGAGCGGGGGGGGGGGGGGGGGGGGGGGGGGGTAAAGCTACAATAACAAACCGGGCTCATCAGTGACATTAAACATAATTCCGGGGGAAAGGAGAAACAAAACTGCTCATTGCTGTGCATTTGCAGTGTGCACGTGACAGTGTAGCGCTCCACACAGGCTTCTGCCCCAACAGGACATTCAATCCACAATCAAACTCAGTGATGCAAGTTTCGTTATCTCAGGCAATTACATCTCCTCTTCCCTCCTCTGTCCCTCTACCCCCACCCCCGATCCCCCTTACCTACAGCAGAGTGCAAATGAAAGCCATATGCCAGTCGTGCAGGCATTGTGAGTTAGCGAATCGCAAAATGACCCTGTGCTTGGATTTCCATCTCCTCGTCATGCGATGTTTTCCACTGAGGTTGTAGTGTGTGCGCTCCACAAAGGGAGGAACGGGGGAGAGGGAGAGAGGAGTGGAGGCCCTTCCTCAGCTGCTCCACGTCACCACTCTTCCCACCCAGCCAACGGAGGTATCGCACAATTACAGCTGTTCAGATCCATGGACGTGCCTGGCTATGTAAGCCGACGCACACTGACCGCAGGCCCCGCTTCCTCGCCGCCTCTCCGGAGCCATCACGTGTTGCGGCCCCTCTGCTCATTACGCAAGGAAGCAGCTGAGCCTCCGCCCCCCCCCCCCCTCCTCCTTTTTTTGGCTAAGCGGGTTTGCAGCCTGATCCATGCACATCGCAGTGTCGTCTTGTTGTTGTGTGTTGGAAAATGTTGTTGTTTCCTCAGTTTTCCCATGACTGGTAATTAGAGGCGTGTGATGCGTAGGCGTCTAAAGAAAGGCGGAGGGAGGTGAGGTGGGACTGGAGGTAATGGCGGAGATGTAGCAGGGTCTTCCCCTATCTTCCCCTTAGGACCCCCCCCCCCCCCCCCCCCCCCCCCCCCCCCCCCCCCCCCCCCCCCCCCCCCCCCCCCTCCAAACCCCTACCCACCCAGCTCAACCCCACCCGTGGTGTGTGTCTCTCCAGCCGAGGCCAAATTAAAAGCCTGTGCAGCTCACATTCACATTCAATTAAAAGCTCCCCTCTGCGGCCGCGGAGAAACAGCTGCAGAGACTCCATGCTGTCTGTTCTCCTCAGTTGTTGTTGAGGAGGTTGTGGCTCGTCTCCCGTCAGAGGTTTACACCCCCCTGACACACACAGACACACATTAGACACCCAGAGAGCGCACAGCACAGATAATGTGAGCCGAAATCACATCCAAATGTTTACACGAGTGGCGGCGCCCCCGTTTCATCGTTCCCTTATCGCTGCGGCATAATAAGGCCCAATTACAGAAGAGATAGCACAATGTGGACAACAAGGCCGTCAGAAAGGGAAGTGAGTAATGGCTTGTAAACAGATCCTCTCCCGCCCGTGGTCTTTGATGGAAAAAGATGTGTGCCTCAAAGACCTGAATGAGCCCGTCCGCAATTATGCCTTATTTGCTGATTGAAATGCTGGTCAGACTTTCCACATCAGAAGCTCTGATAAGACATCTCACTGTTATCATTACCCCGGCTTGAACCGTTGTTTGCACAGAGCAGGATTGTTCATTGTGAAGTGAAGGGCTGCAGGAAAACTGACACTGAAACCACCATCTGTCTGCATTTTATATATATATATATATATACCATAGTGGAAATTCACGTGGTGGTCTAGAACTTAGAGAGTGTAATGTATACAGTATGTTGAGATTTTGATTTGTAGGTGGGAAGTATGCTCGTGTTTTTAAACCACGATTACTCAAAATGACGCAGGAGAGTTAAACACTGCAGACGTCTTCAAACACATATTCCTTCAGCTGTAAACAGTTGCTCTTGCAGAAGGAAGCCGGTCAATGCTCTTCACGGGGAAAAAACACTTCCATTTGAACTCGTCATCGAATCGGGAGCCTGCGTCCCGGGATGTTTGCCTGCGTCAAGTGAAGTTTATCGCTGGGTGGCCACATTTCACCCCACGTAGCGAAGTGGTGAGGAATGATCATGTGGCCAGTTTGGTGTTCCACATGGTACATGCCGACTGGCTGCGAGGGCGAAGGCCGAGGCGTCGTGTCTGATCCAGCCTAAATTTAAACCTGTGGACAGACAAGTCTAGCCAGCGGCCAGCCTCATTCCACCCGCTGATCGTCCACAGCATGGAGGGGGTGAAACGTAAAGAGAGGGAGAGAGAGAGACAGCGTCGGGCCTTTTAAGTCTGTCCTCCTACACCCACTCCCTCCTCTCCACTTCTTCCCTCATCTGTTTTCTCCCTCAATTCTTCTTCAACTTTCCGCTTTGAAATGATACTTTGAAACTTATGTTTTCCAGCCTCCAGACTCGCAAGCACTGGGCGAAGCAGTGTGTGTATATTAGAGAACTTAGAGAATGATTGAGGTGAATTACAACGGCCCGGGAGAGCGCCTTCATTTCAGTCCTTTCGTTGCGTCTTTTTGTTTTGAAAAATTGTCAGTTTTAACTATCTGCAACGTTTTCCACCAAATCCATCTGGCATCCTTCAGCTTCCGAGCACAAAAGCGATTAAGTTGAACAAAAGCTGTTTCATTGTGTTGTTAAGAGCTCCTGGGAGGATGTTTTCTCGAAAAGACGAAAAAAAAAAGAAAATCCTCAGGCGCACTGGAAGTGATGTGTTTTATAGATTCAGCTGGGGCCCAGTTGTTTTGTTTGTTTTTGTGTAACCCTAACTCTTTGTACACCAGTAAATAAAACGTGAAGGAACGGCAGCTATTGTCATCATATCTAAAGGAAAGCGGAGAAAACAGACAATCGTGATAAGATGGAATAAAAAAGCACAACAGAGAGTGTAACAGTCGACAAAATACACTCTGTTATTTCTTTATTGGCTGCTTGTTTGTGAAGAGTGTGGATGTGTCATCCGGGCAGACACACACTTTGTACAGAGCAGACTTTGGGGTTATGATAATAGAGCTGTGATGATGTGGGAAATGTTGGCTCACACCTGATGTACTCGCACAGCCTTTCCTTATCTTGTCTCTGAATACTTGACCCCCTCAAATCATGGATTAGATGGGAGGGTCCCTATAGAAGACTGGAAGAAGAACACAGACAGATGTTCACAGAAACACTACAGCCATTATGCTGCTTTTATTTTTTCTGTGACAATGGAGAAAGGGCTGTGAGTGTGTATGTGTGTGTGTGTGTGCCTCACACCCTCACATGCAGCAGCTTTGAGCAGAGTCCGACATGGCTCATGCCTCCCGGGGCTGAGCGAAGCCAGTGAAGCAGCATCAGCTGGGAGCTGCACCGACCTCCAACCCAGACAGACAAGATATGTTTCCATTCCGGCTCTGTCCACCTTCCTTCCTTCCTTCCTTCCTTCCTTCCTTCCTTCCTTCCTTCTTTCATCCCCATATTTCCATCTCGTTCGCTCTCTCTCCCTGCGCTATTCTTCTGCTCCCTGTAATCAGGCCCCTTTGAAGTGGTCCGAGGAGACGGATTAGAGTGGGACCTGCAGGGTCTTTGACCTGGGCTGAGCCGGGGACGAGTAATTAGACAGGGAATTAAGAGGGAGCTCCTCTCCTCTCCTCTCCTCTCCTCTCCTCTCCTCACTTGTGTGCTTCTGTGTTCAACCTCGCTATTTTACCTTGCAGAGTTTTGAATGCGTTATTAGTTGAATGGTTTCTAAGCTGCCGCCATATTGTTGTTATTAAACGCAGCAGGGCAGGAACTGCTTTTTTTTAATATCTTGATCAAGAAAAGGTGCAGAAGTGGAGACATGATATACGATCACTGTCGGACATGTGGTTTTCGATGTGGTTCAGGTGTTGTTGTGGTTCGTGACATCAGGAGGCCTCCTAAAGCCTGGTTTATACCACTGCATAGGATCCAGCCTACACATGTGAGTGAGTGTTTATACCCGTGCATGGCGGGTTGTGTCACTGTGCCGTCACACCACCAGCTGTTGTTAGTGCAGTTGCAGTTGTTTTTACAGAAATTATTGTAGGAATAGAAGTGAGGAAAACAGTCATAATACTTGCAGTATCTGCAAACTGAAACATCATGTGAGCAACGCACAGTCCCACATGTTGTCTGTGTGTATGGTTTTATTATGGATAAGAGGAAACTGTGGAGACTGAGGAATCGGCCCGACCAGCTGAGGCCAAGCATTTAGTTATTAAACAGAGACCATTTCACCACCAAGTGCCCACACGACCAAATAAGGACATCCAGTCGCCCTCTCCGTGTCTGCGTCTCCCAATGGAGCCAGACTCACTGTGAACAATCTGTGCTCAAGAAAAACCCACCTAACAATCTGCATCTCTGTCTTTTCTTGTCTTTTTCTCTGCAGGTAAGAAAGATTCCCAGTGCTTAAAAGCCTTTGTGAACGCACTTGTAAGTAATGTCACACATTTTAGGCTCTCAGCACCCCCCCCCTGATGTGTGTGTGTGTGTGTGAGAGATGTCCCTAGGGTACCTGTTGTTGTGACAGGCTCTTGACTGGATCCGTGTTAGAAGATAGCGTGGAAATTGTAATCGGGAAGCTCCCTTTCCTTTGCCTGTGTCATGCTAATAATGCGGCACGTCAGTCAGGCCTGGCCGCTCGTTACAGACACGAGCGGGGACCACCCCCCCGCCCCCCCCCCCCCCCCCCCCCCTCCTTTTTCCCATTGTGCGGAGGCCTCCTAAAGCCTGGTTTATACAACTGCATAGGATCCAGCCTACACATGTGAGTGAGTGTTTATACCCGTGCATGGCGGGTTGTGTCACTGTGCCGTCACACCGCCAGTTGTTGTTGGTGCAGTTGCAGTTGTTTTTACAGAAATGATTGTAGGATTAGAAAAACAGTAAAACAAATACTACTTGCAGTATCTGCAAACTGAAACATCATGTGAGCAATGTACAGTCCCACATGTTGTCTGTGTGTATGGTTTTATTATGGATAAGAGGAAACTGTGGAGACTGAGGAATCGGCCCGACCAGCTGAGGCCAAGCATTTACTTATTAAACAGAGACCATTTCACCACCAAGTGCCCACACGACCAAATAAGGACATCCAGTCGCCCTCTCCGTGTCTGCGTCTCCCTGAGGAAGACGAGAATGGAGCCAGACTCACTGTGAACAATCTGTGCTCAAGAAAAACCCACCTAACAATCTGCATCTCTGTCTTTTCTTGTCTTTTTCTCTGCAGGTAAGAAAGATTCCCAGTGCTTAAAAGCCTTTGTGAACGCACTTGTAAGTAATGTCACACATTTTAGGCTCTCAGCACCCCCCCCCCTGATGTGTGTGTGTGTGTGTGAGAGATGTCCCTAGGGTACCTGTTGTTGTGACAGGCTCTTGACTGGATCCGTGTTAGAAGATAGCGTGGAAATTGTAATCGGGAAGCTCCCTTTCCTTTGCCTGTGTCATGCTAATAATGCGGCACGTCAGTCAGGCCTGGCCGCTCGTTACAGACACGAGCGGGGACCATCCCCCCCCCACCCCCCCCGCCTCCTTTTTCCCATTCTGCGCACGCCACAAAAGGAGCAATTTACTGGTGGCAATGTAGTGCCAAGAGGAACGTGCACTAATAGAGACTTAAACTGTATTGACTTACTCCTTTGCATAATTCCTTAAGCTAGTGCCAAAGAGGAACTTTCAGCCAGCGGTGTGTGGTTGCTACATGTTAGCGTGGCAGGGGTAAACAGATGAGTGACATTGGAGGAGATCCAATACGAAAAGGGCTCGCGCTCTAAAATTAATGAAAGAGTCGCTTCGCCTTCATGTTGTCCATCAGACCGAGATTCAGTTCAGCAGAGAAGGAATCTCCTCGTGTCTTTTATTGTGCTCTTTCTCTCAGTTTTCGTTATTTGTACTCTAAAAGTGTAATTGGACAAAAGTGTAGCGGATAACAGTGTCAGCTAAATGTCTGGAAGGAACGGAATCTGGGTCTGGAGGCGACACAAAGCTCTGGAGGGTTTATAGTGGTAGAAGGACCACTCAGAGTCTCAGCAACGGCAACAGTCATCCATCACTACCCTCACACACACACCCACCCACACACATACACAGAGAGAGAGAGAGAGACCTTTGTAGACTTCCATGCAAACCCATAACTCTTGCTTACATAACCCACCTGCCTTTTCCCAACCCCAACCACATCCTGGGAACAACAGGGAGCAGAGCAGAGGTGGATGACAAGGGGCTGTTCAAGATAAGAATGTTTACTTTAACATTGTGGGGAAGCTGTAGACATCCTTATCATGAACAATGAGCAAAGTCAACAGTGGAATGAGCTACAGTTTTTGTTGTCGGCAGCAGTTTCAAGAATGACAATAAGAAATACAAAGACAAATAAAAATGACAAATTATGAAAAAGATCATACAGTACAAGAAATGTATATTCTGACATTATATCACTGCAGGACAGGAGGTAGAGGCCTTTTCCATATTGGCAAATAGAGTGATTACACAGTACAGCAGTGTGGTCAAGAGGCAAGAATTACGTAGTGGTGTTTAACAGTCAGAACGGTAAATCCTGATGTTCCGTCTGTGCGCGACCACAAGAACAGAAGCAGCAATTACTGCTCTACCATAACATATCTTTTCATTCAGACTTACTGTAGGTGCCAGCTACAGGAGCAATGGGTAATGCACTGTCTCCATCGTGGAAGTCTTAAAAGTAGCCTTTTAAGACTTGACATTGGGGCCTCTGACCTCACCGCATTTCAGAGCAGCCTCTATCCTCATGTTGCCTGTGATGGGTGACATCATCGGTGCTTTGACCAGTAGGTTTGCCTCCCTTGAGAAGAAACAGCTGCATTGCCCAGAGACCATGTTCAGGGTGTATTTCGGTTCCCTCGGTTGATTAAAACATTTGAACTCGGTTCCCGAGAGGACCGTGCCAACCCGACCGTTGGGATCAGGGAACAGTGCGTGTTTTGCAGTCTCATATTCAATCTCATTTCCTTTCCAAACCTTCATCCACTTTGGCCAGACCACACATCCTTTCACGTTGATAGTTCTGCTGGCTTGCTCGTGCTCTCCCTTCCACACAACCATGCAGTCATGACCTCAGATAGGGATCACATTCAGCCTCGCTTGGCTGCTAACTAACCCCAATTGCATTGAGGGTTTACGACCGAGCTGAGCTTGAGGTACCCCTCAGTATTTATAAACAGTTATGATCGCATTTGCTAAATGATCCGAAATTAGTATTTTTCTGGAGGGTCAACAAAAACATGGCTGTCAAGCTGACCGAATTTGCTCCGCGTATTCCAAACTCATGCTGTTAATGCGGTCTTATGTTGGCCTGGCTGCCAGTAAGAATGCTCAGTGGATGGGTTGAGCAGAAGGTTACAATAAGTTGCTGCAGTCATGATAAAACCGTATGTGGGCAGCTGGTAAAGAGCACAGCCGGGCCCTTTGAGAACCGAGAAATCCAGGCCTGTTTCTGGACGGCTTTTTGCACAAACAACAGTTGGGTCAGAGTAGGAGCACTGAACAGTCATCCCGCTTTGAAAGTTGTGTATCTTAAAATGAGGTTGCGTGTTTGTAAGGAGGCAAGTGTTGCATTTGCTGAGGCTATGTGAAGACACAATTTATTTTCAGCAAGGCAAAAATAAAAACCCGACCTCAAAATATCTAGACATCGACAATGAATCCATCTCATGGGCTCAATGGAATTGGAGGAATGAGTTATTGTCTTTCTAATTGGTGTGGGTACCAGTGAAGGGGGGGAGTGGGGGGGGGGGGGGGGGGTCGAGGTTTAAAGCTGCTCTCAAGCTGGGAGGCAGCGCTGGGGGGGAGGAATGTGCTGTTTGTTATCAGACGGAAACAGCAAGAGGTAGGGGTAGTGGAGGGGGTAGGAGGGTTGATGTGCCATGTGATGCAGAGAGAGGTGATAATGAGCCTTATCTTGCTCCAAATCCCCCCCCCCCCCCCCCCCCCCCCCCCCCCCCACCCCCCCCCAACACTTCCACACTATCGGTACCATCTGCTCAGATCCCGCTTCACCTCCAGTACCAGTGACTAACCGGCTGCCAGTCCCTCCTCTCTCCTCTGGGCTGTCTCTGTAAATAAGCATGTGTTCTTCATCAACCTCCCTCTCGCTGCTCATCGTCTTCTGTCTCAGGTTTTTACCTCAATTATTTCCGTCTCTCTGCAAATCCCTCCGACCAGCACGCCGCCAAGTGAAAATGCAGAGGGGGGACGTTTTGCTGATCGGCTGATGACTTTCACACGCGGCAGTTGGAAGAACAGGGATCACAGCTCTGCCCCGTGATGCTTATCAGCTCACCGTCCTCATCAGGGCGAATTATGGCACCGCTGTTGGCATGTGAAGTGACAACTGGTTGTAATTGGCTGGCAGCACACCGACATATCACATCACTTCACTTTACCCTTTCAAACTGGTAAAGCCAGCTTCGACCGTCGGTGGGGCGTCATTGGTTAAAGTCTTTAGGAAGCGAATACTGGGTCGCTGACGTTTATCTGGGAGAAAATCATTTGAAAATGAGCCAGACAGTTGTATGTAAGAGATCCAGGGTTTAACAAGAGGGAGAGCAACACATTGAGCCGTGGAGCTTGCCTTTAATTTAACCCCAGTAGACTGCAGCACAGCTGGTGGGAGCCTTGTTCGCTGGATACAGACCCTCTGTTAGGACAATGTGTAAACACCCCCACACTGTTAGAGCGCCTCACAAACTCCGATTCATTCCTCTTAACCAGGGTGAGGTGATTGTTTGGAGAATCCCTTACCTTATTTAAACCCTCTGTCTGGTAAATGACTCATGAACAAGACGAGAGGGTGGAATGTGTTGCTGTGTTTTTAATGAAGATGAGACGTAGCGAGGAAAATTTAAAGATAAACAAATTCGAAGGCCTTTCCTAACCTCGTTGGTGTTTGCCGTTAGGTTAGGGCCTTGTGTTCCACTTGTTAGACTTGACGATGGTTTCTATTTATCTATGGCCTAAAACTGAAATAATTAGCATTGGTTTGAAAATTATTATTGTACTTCTACGAGGGGACTTTTAAAGAAGCATGGTCAAAACTGAAGCGGTGATACTCCAGATATGTGTGTGTGTGTGTGTGTGTGTGTGTGTGTGTGTGTGTGTGTGTGTGTGTGTATACAGGGGGTCCTCGAGTTACGACGGTCGCGAATTACGTCGTTTTCGTGGTTACGACACATCTCCTGTGGTGGTGTTATAGCGACATCTGGTGGCACAATGTATGCACAACGGCACAATGAATGTATGGTCCGACTTCCGTCGAAATTCGGTTCCGACACATTCTCAGGAACGGATCTCCGTCGTAACTCGAGGACCCCCTGTATATATATCCCACACAGTCTGTAGTTCTCCAAAAAAAAAAAAGAAATGCAAGCGCCCACATTTTTCTGTACGACTTCATGTAATTTAAATCATGCATCAGTTACACTTTCCAGTGACATGGGATACAGTCAGGCTATATCCTAATGTTCCCCCAGACTGCCAGAGAGTTAAGTATTCCCAGGGATCCATTGGTCATATGGTTTGTTTATGTGGACTGTTTTACAATTACCTTCAGGAAAACGGTAGCAATCTACCAGTGATTTGTGATGCGGGAAAGGGCAGCGCGCCTCTGGAAACATGCAGTTGCATTTGCGTCACTGCTAAACCTTTGTCTTGTATTGCTCACTTGGAAGCGACGGCGACATCTGACTTTTGCTTGGTACGTCCGGGAGATGATGCTAAAATTGAATTTGGGGGAAAGTTTCCTACTCTGCGCTTGGATCAGAGAAGAAATATTACAGTTCTGGTAATCATTTATTACCCATGTCCAAAACCTATCTCTGGCATAAACTATTCTCAAGACTGTTGAGAGCTACATTGTCTGTTAAAACGAAGCACATGTTGTTCTGACAGTGAATCTCATTATGACTACAATAACTATTTGTACTTTTGGCATTTTGGCATTTATATTTATTTTCCTAGTCTTTTGTTGTGCAACTCCTTTAAAAAAAAAGGTTATTTATTATGTGTTTGGTTGATTACAGATTTTTCTTTTTCTTCACCATTTTTCTAACGTATATTTTTGTGTGCTTATACTAATGTCATGTTTTGGCACATGTGCCTCAGTGTGTATATGTGTGCGGTGCAATCCACAGGCTGCTTGTTAGTACAATGTCAGACATGTCCATCAGTGACATCCCTTGCTGCTCTGTAGGGGGAGCAACCCCCAGCCGCTCTGATGCACATTTCATCTCCCTTCCTGTGTGTTCACTCCCCCGATTTCTCTGTCTCTGTGCTCAAGTCTGCTTCTTCTCAATTAGCTCCCGCGTTTTCCATCTTCATCCTCTTCCATCCAGCAACTGCAAGTTAAACGTGATTATAAAGCATTCCTGCATTTCACCAAGCCTGCGTTTGTTTTTGTTTTTAATAATCATCTACTGTGCATGAACATGCATAAGGGAGAATTTTTCCTGACCTCCGCTGACACCGTCGGCCCGATTTGCTGACAAAAAAAAAAAAAAAATGCAGATCAGCTCAAAGTTTGTCTAACTCGCAAAAGCACTTTCCCTTTCAGCAGAAACTGGAACTGGAACACTCAATCAAGACTGTGGAAAGTTAAGAGCGAGATTCACATTCTATTAGGGGGTGCAGGACTGTATACAGCTGAGTGACAGGAGGGAAAGTGCGAGACTAAGAGAACTCGAGGTCAAACGGGTCTAATCCTGATCCTCCTTATCAGCGCCGACCTCTTGGAGGCTGTGTGTGGATCTTGACCCGATCGGGGCTCCGTTTGAGGGGGAAGTGCTTTTCTTCCCCTGTCTGATCGCACTTCAAAGGCGGCACGGGGAGTGACAGCCATCCCTTCTTTCATTACCAGGGGCTTTGTGCTAATCTGCGAGGGCACACCTGATGCCCCGCCCCTCCCTGAATCCCACAAAATGCACCACCTCCCCACCTTCTCTTTCTGCCAGGGGGGATAAACGCTGTGTAATCTGGGTATAAAGGACACCTAATCCCCAGAAGTCCAGTCGTGTACTCCAGCACACCTCTACCTGAAGCCTGGATAAACAGCTGAGCGGGTTTATTTGTTAATCAGTGGCGGGATGCTGCGAAGGCCTAACCAGGATCAGTGGATGAGTGGGAGATGTTAGTCTGAGGAGGAGCCACTACTTTGGCCAATGCCTATATATATATACATACACACACATTTAGTTCAGGATTAGTGAAACAGAAAGACATTTGTCTTAAATTCAAAATCAAGGCACAGTGCGTAGTTATGAGATCATCTCATTCAGTTACCTGATTGGGTTTTGGTCTGTTGGTCATATAGCAGAGGGTTAATGTCACACTGAGCTCTGGAGAATGTTAAATCTCTATATTCTGACATTTTACAGTCTAAACAGTCTGTAAACAAACAAGTTGTTCATTTTAGCCTTAACGTGAATCCAGCAGAGCAGCAGTGTTTCTGAGATGTTTCTGTTTTCTGTTTCTGTCTTGTTTTTTTTTTTTGTAACTTTCTTCCAAGTCTTTAAATGTTTGACAAAAAGCCCCTGGTATTCTTCTCATGGAAGTAGTAAGTTGTCAGTCAGAGTTAAAGAGTAACCTCTGATCGGCGTCTTCAAAGATTAATAGCCGTCTGAGTGGATTTCACTTGGTTTTTTGGTTGTTGTTTTTTTTTTTTTACTTCAGATCAGTATTTGAAAGCGGCAAAAAAAAAAAAAAAAAAAAAAGCGGATGCTAATTGGCCAGCATCACGGGGTTTGTGAAGGGGCCGGTGTGTTATGAAGTGAAGGACGAGCAGAAAAACAGAAACAACAACAACACAGCTGCAAAAGTCAGTGTCGTTTTTAGGTGTAGCCGACTATACTGCAACAAAAAGAGCTCAGTCTCCTTCAAGGGATACTTTCTTTCTCGCAGGTCAGGTCACATGCAAGAGCCAGGGAGAAAAAAAAACAAAAAAAACTTGGAAAATATTTTACTTTTTTCCTCTCAGTCTGCAGGTCCAATGTGAGAGGCGAATGAATTTTCACTAACTTCATTTTCAACACGCTGGCTTTCAGTAGCCTGAGCGTTGATTTGCCAAGGGCCTCTGGAACACGGTGTGTAGAAGAAGAAGTGGTGTGCTGGTGTGAAGAGCGCCGCCTGCCCCGGGCCTGTTCCCTGTGTAATTCTCTCCCTGGGAATCTGTGATAGATAAAGATCGATGTGAGGGTTGGAGCCGTGCCCCCTGCTCCAACCCTTCACTCCACCCCTAATGCCCCCGCTTTCCTCCTCCTCTACTCCTCCTTCTCCTCCCTTTCTCTAAATCTCTATTTATCCTCTCATGACCAGCAGTAATTACAGCCGCTCCTCAGCCTCACCACCAGAATAAGCTGTTTACATTTGGCCTCTCAACTGGTCACTTTTAATAAAAGAGATCAAGTTGTCACGAAAATCTGCTGAGCTCGTTAACTGTGAAGCTGGGATCTTTTTATTTCTCTACATTATTTTGTTGGTTGCACCCCCCCCCCCCCTTCATCAATTTCGACCTGTTATTCTTATTCTGGTCTTATACTCGGGGTCTAATTTAGCCTGACGGCGTGTTGTGCTGAGTTTGCTTTTTTTTTCATCGTTCCCCTCTGGAGCTGTGGAGTTGTTCTCTGGTAACGGCTCCAAGACAAAGGAATATTTCTGGCAGCTATGAGAACGGGGTTTGAACAGTGTTGTTTTCATACGCTCCCTAACAGCTTTACATGCATGTGGCTCTGTTGTGTGTTTAAAGTAGACAGGTGGACCTGCAGGAGCTACAGTGTGGGCTTTGTGTGCGGATAGAAGAAGCTCAGGTCTGTGAAGACCCTTTCATGTCCTGCTGGCCTTTCCCTAGTCTACAAACACAACACCAGAGGGAGGCACTGACCCCTGGTGGCCAAACTCTACACTTACAATTTCTGAGCCGTTGTACTTCTCAGAGAGCCCTGTCAAAAATGATACGTCTTCGTGAAGAGGGGTATGTCGCTTTTACTTGTTGTGAGTAGCTCGTCGCCACAGTTATGTTCACCCCCCCTCCCATTTACTATCTTTTTCCTTTCTGCCCCCCCCCCCCCCCCCCCCCACATGTCACGCTCATGTTTTAATGTCTGACACAAAAGCATTTAGCCAAGGAGCCCCTGATTTATGACTCGTCTGAAAAGGTGTAATTTGATGTGTGTGGTGGGGGAACAGAAAAACAAAAACACACAACTGGGTGTGTCTTTGCTGTCGTGCAGACCAGTCAGTGCTGTGATCACCTGTGCCTTCTTTTCCTTTGACACCCAGACGTTTGGACTGTTCTGCCTCCAGGGAAGCAAAGAGGTGACGGAATACATTAACAACCCCTCTTATTCCCCGCCTCCTCCTCCTGCTCCAGAGCAGGAGTCAGCAGATGAGGCTGCGCGAGAGGCCTGAGTGGGGGGGGTAAGAACGGACCTGACAGACAGGAGAGTACATTAACTGCTCGTAAAGAGAGCTGATGGTACTAACCGGCATGCTGTTCCCCCATTGTCAGATATTTCATTGGCCTCTCCCCTGAGGGTATCTCCGTGGTGATGGGTGTAGTTAAGGTGATGTTTATTTCCAGGTACGGCAGTCTGCCTCGGCCGACGCCAGGAGTCTGCATCTGCTGATAAGGCCGAGACTGGCTGGAAACTCAAGGTTAATACTCGCCGTCTGGGCGACGCTTGCTTTTGCTTTAGGGTAAAGTTGTGCAAGAGAAACTTTGTTCCCGTTCGCCCGCTGAAACTGAAGAGCTGGGAGATCTACAAAGTTAAATATCAAATCCTTCATCACGTCCTAAAGCGCTTTCCATATTTTGAATTACCTTTATTTTCCTGCTTGGTTCTTTTACATTGAGGAAAAACACCAGAGGTTTGTGTTTTTCATGTCAGTGCAGCATAACGCAGTCATTCTGCTGCCTTCTAAAAACAGTGCTCAAAGGTCAGAGGGGGTCATGTCCATGTTGACCCTGGGAGTCGTCCACGCCTCGGCGTGAGCACTGACCTGAGCGCTGACAAGCCAAGGTCAGTTACAGGCCACATTTGTCCCCCGTCCTCCCCTGCTGCCTCCCACCTCTGACTCTGCTTCGGCCTGCAGCCTCAGCTGTGCTGCGGAGCCTCAGTGAGTCCTGTTGGCGTCTTTCTAAGCGAGTGCTGAGTGATGACAGTTGCAGGGGATCTGTGACCCACTTTCCAGCTGGCCTGCATACCATAACTCACACCGACATATATGTGACACACTGCAGAAGACGCTGACATATAAGACTTTCATTTTCCGCCTGAGTGAGTAGAGGGATCTTTATTTGTTCCTGTGTCGGGTCGAGATGTGCAGATAGAGAGAGAGAGGGAGAGAGAGAGAGAGAGAGAGAGAGAGAGACGCTGCTGGAGCCAGCTGTGGAAACAGGGGGAGATAGGGAGAGAGCCAGCCAGGAAGTGAAGGGGATATGGCGTGTGGGATCTGCTCAGCTCTGCAAAGATGGAAGTTTTCATTTCCTCGGGATAGCTCTGGCTGTTTGAACAGGTGGGCCATTCACCACCACCGCCCCACACACACACACACACACACACATACACACACACACACACAGACACACACACCCGCAGGGCTGTAAACGGCCCAGCCCCTCTCATGTCGTCCAGTTTGTGCACTCTCTCCTGGACGTTGCATTTTTTTTTAGTCCACAGGAAGGCGGCCGAGCACGGATCTTTATTCCCATCTCCCATTCCCTCTCTCTCTCTCTCTCTCTCTCTCTCTCTCTCTCTCTCTCGCTCGCTCGCTCACCCTGTGCAGGAAAGCCTGAACAGACCCTGCTCTAATGCTTTTCCTGTCACTGCTGTTACTGCTCCGAGCAGCTGGACGTGGAGAATGCTTGTTAAAGGGAAAGTGGACGTCGGAACGCTCTGATTACGGGGGTGCGGGGTGCGGGGAGGGGGTGAGTGTGTGTTTTGCCTCATGTTTTGTGTGTTTTCCCCAGGGGGCATGGATGCACCTCCTCTGAGTCATGCTCGACTGGAGCCGCAGCTCTGGCTCCCCGTCCTCCTCTCCCTCTTTTTCCTCTTTCCTCTCCTCCCACTGCCGACATAACCAGCTGGGCTCCTGAAACATACACACACACACAGACACATGCACACGCACGCACACGCATGGACTCGCTGGAGCAGTACCTGATGGGAGGACGGAGGGAAGGAGGGAGGAGTGATGAAATGGCAAAAGGAGTAAAGGCAGGCAGTGTGAGGCCCACAGTGAGATTGATGTGCTGCTGTAGAATCTAGCAGGTAAACACCAGTGCCCCCCCCAACACACACACACACACACACACACACACACACACACAGCACAGCTCTCTGAGATGACGCCACTTGTTGAAGCTGTTTCCACAAAGTCTCAGTTTGCTATAAACCACACACACACACACACACACACACACACACACACACACACACACACACTTGTTCCTCACACTTGTCTCCTTGTTTGTTTCCTTGGCTTCCTCTACCTTTCTTTATCGTACCATCCCCTCTTCTTATTTCATTGTGTCTCCTCTTCCTTCCTGAACATCTGGGCCAGTGATTACACATCAAACATGGAGGCAGAACAGAAAAAGCCTTGGATCATTTCAGGCTGCTGAGTTGCTCGCTATCAAGGCGTTTGCCCACAGACTGGTTTTAATATCACCAGTAGGTGGCGATATGGCTCTTCACAAGCTCACGCTCACTGCTCTTTTGAAGCCAGCAGCCACTCTTCCTTGTCCTTGTGTGATCCCACTCCCCTTCAGCAAAACAGTCTCGCCTCACTGCACTCCTTTTTTTTTTCCTGAAACAGAACTAAAACTGGGAATGTGTGAAACGCTCCTGTCTGTCTGCCTGTAATGAGACGGATGAATCTGCATGTGACCGTGCAGTCGCACACTGTCCCCTGAGCTCTGGGAATATTGGCAGCACGTGAGGATAAAAGATGGTTTCCTGTTCATTAGGAAGCCACAAAGACGAGCCGAGCTGTGTCTGTCCTCATCCAATACAAATATTGTGTAGCATATATTCACAGTGATCCGCCGCTATAGATTTATTTGCTACGACAGCATATTTTAGTGCAATATTCCAGCTGTGTCACAGGTCAGTAGACTGTTTCATCTAGTTCAGGATCCATGAAGATTCCAGGAGGAAAAGATGTGGAATTTAAATGGTTATCTCTGTGGTATGTTACAACCTGGTATCAGTCGTTTGATCGATCATGTTTGAAGTATGAGGTTGAGAAATGTTGACGCAGGTCAGGTGATACCTGACTACTACACAGCTGCATACTCATTATTAAACTCTTTGTTGACGTCTGTGAGGAGACTGAGATTACAGATGTAACCCTGAGTAAGTTAGTCTGGACTGCAGCTCGACTGGCAGTGGCCTCACGTCACCTCTCTCCGTCAGGTCATCATTAATAATGTATGTGGTTTGTACGAGCAAACTGTTTGTTGTTGTTGTTTTCCCACTAGTGGTGGAATGTGTTTGAATTTACAAGCCAGAGACTCACTCTCACAGAGGCCTGGGGCAGAGTTGTGATGTAATGGGGGGTTAATCTGCTTGCTGATCAGCCCCTCAGGCCTTTTAACCCATGTGCATGGATGCATATGAGCCCCCACCACCACAAACGCATGCATGCGTAAACTAACACACACACACACAACATATCCGTGGCTGCAGTGCCACCATCCTTCATCCTCAGCAGCTCTCATTTGGACCAATAATCTCATTATCAAAGTGAGCACGGCACAGGAGAACAAAGCTCCAGTTCACCTGAACCCTCGTACTCAGCATCAGAGCCTGCTGGACAGAGGAAATCACATTCTCGGCCTGGCTCAGGTTGCATAACATGCCCGTGTGCACATGGCCAATCAGCATTAACCCCCCCAATTTAAGAGGAAAGGCATTAAGAAAAACACCAAGTCGGTGGCATTTCTTTGCACACTAGCCGTTATTTAAGCAACTAAAATTCTTTCTTTGGAAAGAATTGGAAAAGATTATCTCAGATTACTATGCAGATGAAAGGACGGGTGATGAGTTTGCACAATTCTTAATCTTAGAGAATGTCAATGGGAAATCTGGTATAACAGCCTCATGTCATTTGTAAGATGCATTCCAGTGCCCTCTGAGGGGGGGGGCATACCATAAGAAGATAGGGCCATCATCCCTGGAAGAGAGCCCTTGACACTTTGGGGATGCAGGTTGCCATGGTGATGGTCAGAAACAGGTTGCGTTTCCTTGACGACTGGGGTCCTTCCCAGCTTCCTTGTTGCTGTTCTCTCAGATGCTGCGTGCCTTTATTTGAACCCCATGTAAACACACACACACACACACACACACACATTCTCACACATCACATTCATACTAAGCTCTTCTTGGATAAAAATACATTCTATGTTCTGTTCTACCTGTGGCCCTCAGAGTGGGACCCGGTGGTGGAAGAGGGGAGACACATGGGAATATATTGTGAATCTGTTCATCTATATTTTTCAATATTTTTAGCATCATTGAGGTTTTTGTTATCGGTCTTTTACATTTCCGTCTGTACTCAAAACTTCCTCTGCCACTGCGCTAAAAGACACTGTCCGTCTTAAACAGCTGCTTGAATAACTAAGGATGGTTTCATTAAGTCTCGAAAGCTGTTTCAGCAGATTGTTCCTCATAACGAGATACAATATTCGAAACATTGCACCAATCCAGTATGCATCTGTTATCAAAGCATTTGTTCACCCACATATCATCACTGCACTGCACTGCATACATCAGTGTAAGGTAACATAAGGCCAGGGACTGTAGTCTACAAAGACTGAGAGCAGAAAAACAATAGACTTCGTATTTACTGTGAGCCAATTACATCATGGCTGATATTTGATCTACTTCCTGAGTGTTCTTCATAGCCTTAGGAACACAAAACATGAAAAGACGTAGACTATGCTTTATACGAGTACACACTTGAACACATGCTGATGTGTGTGAGGATACAGTTTAGATCCTGTCATTGTATTATAAGCACATGAGTCTGGGTTGTAAAATGTTCAGCTCCCTTACCTGGATAATAATAATCCTGCCTGCTGGCAGCCAGTGTTCCTTCTCTGTCCCTGCTTTACATTAGCTTTCGTATTCTGTGACAAGCCTCAGGTTTGCTGGTGTTGTCCAGCAGTCCTGGTGTGTGTCGTCCACTGTCTGCAGCCAGTCCCTCTGCCAGCTGACCTCCTACACACCTTCACCAGCCAGCTGAAACCATATCGATCTGTTTCTCCTGGCTAAGGGACGTCCACTGGCCGGAAAGCCGCTTGAGTGATAGTGTGTTAGCAGAGTGGTAGATAAGGAACAGTCAGTGTTGGACTGGGGAAGGAGTGTGTGCAGTGAGGAGCTTCGATGGAGATAGATGGGGTTGAAGGAGCTTGGAGTGTTAAAGAGAAACTCAAACCCTCACAGATGGACTGAAGAACTCCTATTATCTGTGTTTTGCATATTTCAGTTAAGCAATTAAAACCTGTTCTGTTGTAATTATCCTGAAATTAGAATAATCTGCAAAACTTGAAATGATGAGAAACGATGTGATGTGCTCTGTCTGTCTAAATCAGCTTCCTTTATGTGCGCGTGCTATGGCGTTCGGTTGCTCGGGAAACAATGATCGACCATGTTTATTCCTTGTTATTGAAACCAGCGTCTTCTCTGCTGCGTCTCGTCTGGCGCAGCAGCCAGCTGCTCTGTCCTTCCCATTGTTCAGAGGGCGGGTGTCACCTGCTGGTGGGGGGCTGCCCTGCGGTCAGGGACCTCTCACCTCGCTCTCCTCTGGAGGTGTGCCCCCAGTCGCCCGGCAGGCTGCCTGTGTCACAGCTTGACTGACAGGTACAAAGTAACCACTGTGTGCTCCGAGGCCCGAAACTCACCCCTGTCACTCAGCTGTCCCGGGACAATGCAGGGCCGTCCCACCCGCCGAGCCGGACCCTTTGTCTCCTTATTGAATTACAGGACGAGCTGGTTCCGTGCACTCCTGGAGTAATTGAAAACACGTGATGAAGAAATAAAAGCAGGGACGTGCACCAGTGAACGTGACTTCATCCAACAGGAGCACGGGTCAAACGGAGCCTGTGAAAGATGATATCGGCATGTGGCGTCCGCGTTACGAGGACTTCACTGGTCCCTTTGTAGGTGTTAAAAGCGGAGCCGGGACTTTGAAGCGAGTGAAGGGATTTTGCCAACCTCAAAATGAAGTCATGTTCTGCTTCAGACAGACCGTGGAGAGACAGACAGTCTCGGCCTTGTCAGGGTGTCTGCGGATACAGACAGGCTGTCCTGCATCTGCTCGCTGCTATACTGACTGAAATATGACGACAACGTCTGCTTCCTCTCTTTCTTTATTTAAGATTGTTCCCAGGATACCTTCAAATTGTATCCCGATCTGAAAATCCACAATCCAGACTAAATCAGACACATCGCAGATAGTGTTCCGTTGTAGGACCATTGTAACACGGGGTCGGTTCATCCTACTCAACAAAGCTTATCACACATGTGAGAGTTGTAAATGCTGAATTTTAATGTCTTTTTAATCAACAAACAACAAAACTGACCATCCTATGGCAGTGGAGTGGATTTTAACGTCAGTTTAGCCACCGTTGGTAGCAGTGGTCATTTAGTAGAGAACTGGCATACTGTTTTGGTAAAACATGGATAAATCTTTTCTTGATAAGATCCCAGTGAAAATGCAAAAACTCCAAGTTGTCTTCACTAATTTTGTTTTTTTTTCCTGTCTAACAGACTGTAAAATATTGAATCTACTTTACTACGAAACAAATCAAATCAAGTCCTCCCCGTTCAGTCGCTGGAACAAGGAAATGCCAGGCTGTCAATCTTCTGATACCTCAATCCTGTCTTCTGTGGATTGAAGTGGTTTCTGTATCAGTTAAAAGACACGTCCTTGTAAAGTGGGACAAAGGCTTGGTATCCAATTAACAGGGGGTGGGCTCATCCCGGTGCTCTGCTCCACACATTTATATCTGTCTGCATCGGCCCCCTTCTGTCATACTTGAGTAAAGCACCACAGGCAAGATGATGTCTCGATGTCTAGGTGCAGGCACACATCCTTAGTGTGTGTGTGTGTGTGTGTGTGTGTGTGTGTGTTGGGGGGTAAGGGGGGGTTGCTGTTGCTTTTATCCAGACTCATGAATCTGTGCTCTGTCCTCATTACTGCCCTTGATTACCTTAATCCTCTGTCTCCCACCTCAGGCCTGTCACACGCACGGAAAGAGGTCAAAGATCAGCACCCCCCCACACACACACACACTGCACAAACACACACACATACACACACATACACACTTCTAAAACCACTGTCTCCTCATTAAACTGTAGTCACCACCCAGTCCCTGCTCTCTCCATCACGGGGTCGGTTCATCTTACTCAACAAAGCTTATCACACATGTCGCTCATGTGAAACTTGTAAATGTTGAATTTAAATGTCTTTTTGATCAACAAACAACAAAACTGACCATCATAAGGCAGTGGAGTGGATTTTAACGTCAGTTTAGCCACCGTTGGTAGCAGTGGTCATTTAGTAGAGAACTGGCATACTGTTTGGTAAAACATGGATAAATCTTTTCTTGATAATATCCCAGTGAAAATGCAAAAACTCCAAGTTGTCTTCACTAATTTTGTTTTTTTTTCCTGTCTAACAGACTGTAAAATATTGAATCTACTTTACTTCGAAACAAATCAAATCCAGTCCTCCCCTTTCAGTCGCTGGAACAAGGAAATGCCAGGCTGTCAATCTTCTGATACCTCAATCCTGTCTTCTGTGGATTGAAGTGGTTTCTGTATCAGTTAAAAGACATGTCCTTGTAAAGTGGGACAAAGGCTTGGTATCCAATTAACAGGGGGTGGGCTCATCCCGGGGCTCTGCTCCACACATTTATATCTGTCTGCATCGGCCCCCTTCTGTCATACTTGAGTAAAGCACCACAGGCAAGATGATGTCTCGATGTCTAGGTGCAGGCACACATCCTTAGTGTGTGTGTGTGTGTGTGTGTGTGTGTGTGTGTTGGGGGGTAAGGGGGGGTTGCTGTTGCTTTTATCCAGACTCATGAATCTGTGCTCTGTCCTCATTACTGCCCTTGATTACCTTAATCCTCTGTCTCCCACCTCAGGCCTGTCACACGCACGGAAAGAGGTCAAAGATCAGCACCCCCCCACACACACACACACTGCACAAACACACACACATACACACACATACACACTTCTAAAACCACTGTCTCCTCATTAAACTGTAGTCACCACCCAGTCCCTGCTCTCTCCATCCAACGTTACCTTACAACTACTGCTCTTTTGTTTGTCTATCCCCTGGCTCTCTCTCTCTCTCTCTCTCTCTCTCTCTCTCTCTCTCTCTCTCTCTCTCTCTCCCTCTCCCTCCCTCCATCCCTCTAAATGGATGGGGTTGTTTCCATCACCGCATAGCACATCGGTGCTGTGCTGTGTGAGGGCAGCAGTTGCAGGCTTGGGCTCCTTAAAAGCATGTTTCTGTTTTCTTCCCGATCCATTTGGAAGGGAATGGGGTGTAAAGTGAGAGAAGTGTGTATGTGTGTGTGTGTGTGTGTTTGTGTATGTGTGTTGTGTGCTTATTTCCTATGAGCCACACTCTTTGTGGCAATGTGTTGGTGGGAATAGTGCTTGAGACATTATATTTGGGTTAATGATGCTCAGAGCATCAAAGGAGAAGGAGACCTGCACTTTGGGACCATCGTCCATTTCCCAGCTTGAAGTACGCTGAGCCCACTGGCTGCATCAGACATGACATGTTGTCAACCAGTGCCTCATTCAGTACAGTAGTATTATCCAGTTATCTTGGCAGCCAACCGTGTCTATAATTGTGTACATTATGTCTGTCATTGTGAAAGATGTGCACACTGGAAGAAGCTTCATTATGATTCACTGAGTCGTTGAAGGCTCTAATGGCTTTGTTCGTTAGGAGAAAAAAATGGGTAAATCATAAGATGAACATCATTTTTGCAGTTGACGCTCACATTTCCATTTGAATTCACAACGTTGTGTTGGCTTTGCACAATAGAACCGCACTTGCTGAATAACATCACCGCTTTGCACAGTGCATTTATTGACATACGTCGCCAAGTGATTTCCATTCAGACCAATGGCATTAACGTCCTGCTTGTTAAAAGCCTCTGCAGTTTTGGATAATCACTGGATCGGTCGGGGGGAAACAAGGCATCGCACACACACAGATTTCCTGGGAGTTGATCAGATTTGCTTTGGGCAAACCTGGTTTGTATTGTTTGTAAGAGCAGATGTGTCATGGGATGCATTCGAGAGGGGTTTATTGGCCAAATCTAATTCATTCCAGACTCCTCTTAAACGTTTGCATAATGAGTAATGGAAAACATTCAAAACGAGTGCTCCTGTTTCAGCACGATGGCCCCTCGGCACGGTTTCCTCTGCTGTCTGGCTCCAGGGCTGCAGACCAATTAGGAGCTTAATGGGCAGCACGGGACACACCTGGGCCCCGTGGATATAAGCTGAGCAGCTGTCAGTCCCGCGGCACATGTCCTCACTCCACACACTGCAGCTGCCTGTTCTGTTTGTTGTCACCATACAACCATCCTCACAACACCTTTTTTCCCGCTCTGCCGCTTGCTCCGCTAATCATTTCTCCCACATCGTTGATTGTGTTTGTTTTATTGAGTTCAGTAGAAATGGATCAGTCTGTTATTTAGTCGACCTGGTTTTGTTGCAAAAATCCGATACATATTTCTACTGGTGACACATTTTTGTTGATTTTTTTTTTCTTTTTGTTAGATAAGATCTGCAGACAACTGTGGGTAACAAAATTCTTTACACTTTGAAAGTTTGCAAGTGTTTCATCTCACAGAGAAACGGAGAAAATAAGTTGTGACAAAAACTTTGTTTGGGAAGTCTTGGCAAAGTGTGTGTAATTTGGCACAAAACACAGCGATCTCAAAGCAGGGAATCTGAAAAAGCCCAGCCCTGTGGCTACATGGTACGATAAAGGATAAAGAGGGAAGGGCAGTCGAGCTGAATTCACCGTAGCTCTGTTCGATTTGTCGCTTGAAAAGACGTTTCAGTGCCAGTGACAGAGAAAAAGAGCCTTGCATTTGATTCTTTGCAAAAGGTCGGACTCCATCATCAAACAAGATTGTCTCATGTGTCCTGTGGGATCCTTTGGTTAATGATGACATTCGATGAACAACCTGCTCATTTCACACCTTTTAAATGTTCTCTAATGGTTTCCAGACACATTGCAGGCTTCTAATGTGGCAGTGTGTTTGAGATGGGAAGTGGTCTAGTATTGAAAAGCCTGGAGATAAAATGTTCTCAGACGTTTTCTCTGCATGAGGAACTGTGAAATGACTAAAAGCTCTTACATCTCGCCTCAACATGAATCATCCCCGTGTATAGATTTTCACTCGGCCACAAATGAAGTGCTCACTGTCAGTCAGAGGCTTGTTTTGAATGGGTGGCATCTGGCAGCCAGTGGAGCCGCACTCATGTGAGTGGACGTCTCACTTTGAAACTGTTCACCGGCTCAGCAGAAACAACAGGGAGGCAGCGATTCGGTCTCCACTGCCCGTAAGGCCTCAGAGGTCACCGCCTCACCCTGACTAATGGCCGGAGGTCACCCAGTCGAGAGATTTACCGACTGGTCAAGACGTCCAGTTAGAACCGCTCCGTCAAATTTTCCTGTGCAGCGCTAAAGACAGGAATGTGTGTAAGAATATTTCCCCCTGCAGGCCACGGGGTTCATTCATCACAGCTCTGACTCTGGGCAGTTAAAGCCGGCCATCCGTCTGGGTACTGAGACGTTTGAGCGAATTCAACCAACATGTCAGTCACTTACCTCCCAGTGACCTCCGCTCTCGGCCGGGGCTTTTCATTTGGGAGAGCACTGTAATGTAATGAGCTTTCACTATTACTCACTCCTCTGAACCATTCGCCCAATCAGATCTGAGTGTTCCCTCTTCACCCTGACAGGAACCACAGCATGTAGTCTGCTATTACTTCCCTTCAGTCCTGCTCAGGAGATGATCATAAGTTTGAATGTTCCTGTGCGAGCTGCGCTGTCGTTTGTGATTAGTGAAGCGACGTCGCCATAAGCACTTTGGAAGGTGTCACTCAGAGTGAGCTGCAGTTCAGGTGTAAAACTAAAATGTTTACACTTTCAAAAGATATTGTAGCAATTCACATTAATATATACAGGGGATCCTCGTGTTACGACGGTCGCGAGTTACGTTGTTGTTCGTAAATATGTACAGACTTCGCACGGGAACTAGTTGGTGAGCGCTCTCTCTGTCTCTCACCGTGCCTGCCGGCTCTCCATCACCTCCACAGCACAGCTAGGCTGCTCTGCCTTGTGTTTACTTATGTGAAATGGACGGCTGGCATCATTCAGGTGTTGCATTGGCTCCTAATCCCAATCACCTCTGACCTCCCAGTCTCTTACTGCCACATGCCCAAACTACAAATACAACACCCCCTGCCTAATTTTTCATCCCTGGTAAAGTACATTGATTAAATGTATGCACCTTAAATGCAAAGCACTGTCTCCCATTTACCCGTCTAACACACCGGTGGCTGCAGGCTACAGTGCAAAGTACAGGACTGTCCACCGGGGGCAGCCGGAATTCGCTGCATTGCTCTTGCACACGTAAACTTGGCGATACCGTAGGTTTATTCACAACACAGGGTCTACACGGTGATATCAGAAATCAAAAGGAAATGCTCATTACACTTGCGATATCAACCCCTACGGTGACAAAAGGCAATTCACCACAGTAAACTCTTATTGTAGGGTAGTGTTATAGCGACATCTAGTGGCACAACCTTGTAACTACCTTACCTATGAATGTATGTTCCGACTTACGTCGAAATTTGGTTACAACACATTCTCAGGAACAGATCTCTGTCGTAACTCGAGGACCCCCTGTAATCACATATACCACCTAGGAGCCATTTGGTTTGATATTAACTCTTGTGTGACTGTCTAACATGCTAATGTGATCAGTTCACATTATTAGGTACATCCAAAGGATGAATAAACGCAGTCCACATTGTGCTATATGCATCTGGCATCATTCAGGCCACATGCCCAAACTACAAATACAACACCCCCTGCCTAATTTTTCATCCCTGGTAAAGTACATTGATTAAATGTATGCACCTTAAATGCAAAGCACTGTCTCCCATTTACCCGTCTAACACACCGGTGGCTGCAGGCTACAGTGCAAAGTACAGGACTGTCCACCGGGGGCAGCCGGAATTCGCTGCATTGCTCTTGCACACATAAATAAATATGTGTACAGTATTAATTAAACACCAACCATACACTTAATGATTCACCGTCATGGGATTAACTCTCCACTGACAAATTAAAAATACAACAAGTTATCATCTTAATACTGGTTGAGCTGACACTCTTTATTCAAATGCATCGGATTGTTGTTACACAGTTTCAGTCCAGAAGCTTCCAGAGAGTCACACTGTAAACTACCTGTACTGTGTGCATACCAGCCTCAGTGGCTTTAGTGTAGCCTGAGGCGTCTTTCTCCTGTGAGATATGTGACTGCCAACATGCTGCAGCAGTCAGCAGTGATGAAGGCATTGGGAATAAGCTGGTGACAGGAACTCTGTGTGGACTGGAGAGTTGGCCGAGACCATCGTGGACCCACAGAGAGCGGACACATCACTGAGCCCTGTTCTCAAGTCCAGGAGAGGGGATGAAATATGGCGCGGACTCCCCTTTAATAACCCGTCTAATAACTGTGTTGACAAGCGCCATGAGTTAGCTTCTGCAGGAATGTCATGGCATTTGGATAATTAGCTGTAAATAGTATTTTATTGTACCTAACCATCACACAGTAGTGGAGACGTTTTTATAGCAAAGGTTAGGTGGTAATTTAACCAGACCGTGATGGGGCTGAATACAGATCTCTCATAGATGGTGAGAGGTTTCAGGTTAGTCAGCAGGGGACAAGCCAAGTGAATGATTGCAAGACCTATTTACGCGTAATCCCCCCTGTCTGTCTGCATCCAGTTGGCACCGCTGCTGGCTCATTTACAAAGCCAGAAAGTTGTCGTCTGTCGTCTCTTGTCAGTTATGTTTGTTGTATAATTCAGGTGTTGGGGTTCGTTCCATTTTTGTCCATGAGCGTGGTAAACTTGGTAAAGACACATGTGTCAATCTGCTTTTCACCACACTGCCTGAAGCTCTCTTTTTCCAAAACTCAGTGGAATATATGTGCATTGAACTGCCAGGTAGCTGATACTAGGAAAAGGGTTTGAACATTGAGGCATGCAAACTAAAAGGAGATGGATTATATTTCCCACAACATCCAGTTTCATGCACTGGGGGACTGTCAGCATATTAGTCTTGTTAAACATCCCATCATGCATAAGCAATTACATTGAAGTGATAGTGATAGTGATGGCGTTATTAGTTGCTTGAGTCTCCCATTGAACTGTTGAGGTGGGTGTCATTCCTGCTGGCTGGGGTCTCTGCTGGCTCAGGATCTGGCTCACAGTGTAAATAGGAGTACAAAGCTGACAGCTGTCTAATAAATTATGCACACACACACACATACACACACACACACAGATCCTTGTGAGCTCGGGTCCCAGTGGTACAGTTGAGGGGAACCGGAGACTCATTAAACCCCTCCGCACATTGAGTTTGTGTGTCCCCTTTTGATCCTCTGTGGGTCCCGTGTGTCTCTTTTGTCTTTTCGTCTTCAAAATGTCTTTCAACATCACTTTTTGTCTGCTCTCGTCCCTCGTGCCGCCCCGGTTCCTGCATATCCTGTGCACTTTCAAACAAGGTGGTGTGTTCTTTAACAGGCTGTGAACCTGAAGCAGTGTGCAGAAATGAAAGGCAAGTTGTCCAAAAAACGGTCATAGACATATGTCATAGTCATGAATCATTTTAAATCCAATGAAAGATGCACATGATTGACACTTTGCAAACAGGTCATGTGCCTGATACTTGATTCATCACTGATCAGCAGTGGCCGAACCCAACAGGATATATCAATATAGAAATCTATATTGATTTCTGTAAACATGCTCGCTTCATGACCTGTGTCTTCGGTTTCTGACCACCAGTCGTGCCATGGAGCAATGTCTGAAAATGTTTATTATTCCGAATATGAAAACACATGTACATCTAAGATCCATTATTTCCAGTTGATTCCCATTATATCTGTGCTTGACAGGTGGTGATCATACACAAACACATGGCCCAGTCACTGAAGCAGTGTTACTGAATGAACAGCATTGGGTCTGTTGGCTCTTATGTTTTTAACTTCTTGCGAGGAGTAACATGAAGTGGAGTGACATTAATCCCCTCTAAAACTCTCCACAACAGACAGGCCACACTAGATCCTTCTCCTCATGGATTAACAATATGTAGTCAATCACGTTTTCCCCCGTCACTCTATCGTTTCACATCTACCACCCTTCCTCCCCGTGTTTCCCTTCATCCTGTCGTCTGGACGGTGCATTAGCGTTGAGCGAAAGGACCTGGACATCATGCTTTTTCCTGGTGTTATCAGCCAGCCATCAGTCTCCGGTTTCTTTACACGATGCCACGTCGTCACCTTCTGCAGACTCTGTCTCCGCACCGCGTTAAGACCTCCTTTCTGACGAAATCCTCTCCGCGCTCCGATCGCTGAGATGTGGCCTCTCATGATGTGGAGATAAACAGCTTAGCGTTTTGCCACATGGCGGGCTGAAGCGCTGAGGTCGGGTTATGTTCATGTCTGTGGGTCTGGAATCACGCCATCATATGAACCAAGGACATTGGAGGGTCACACGTGTAAATGCTTCACGGTCACATACATCCTGATAGTCATTTAAAGGTCTGTCTCCTGCTGAGAGTTGAATGATAAACCAGATAAAAACCAAAAACATCAGTTGTGCATTTCAGTGTGGGTTTTGTTTGATTGCCTGTTATCTGGTAATAACCCAGAACATAAAACAGCTTAAATGATGCCTTGATTTATTTTTGTACAGAGCAAATCACACATCCACATACAGTGTAGGTATTTGATATGTTTGCACAGAATGGGTCTTCATGTTTCAGTCCCACCTCTAAGTTAACCAGCTCCAGCTTCATGTTTTGCTACAGTCTCATCATCTGCATCATCAGCTGCCAGACGAGCGTATTTCCCAACGCGGTCAGTGTTTGCTCAGTATGTGTGTTCACTCTGTGCAACACTTGTTGATGTTTACAGGCATCTGAAGTGTGAAGATCTGGTAGCTTTCTCTAGGACTTCTTTGGGGATTCGGCCCATTGCTCAGACCGTGTGGAATACGCCGTCGTACACTTTTGCCCATTTTTTTTTTTTTGCGTAAACAAAAAATCAGCTCAACCTCCAATAAAGCAGCCCGGGTTTTTTATTGTAAGCTTTTGTCCAAGGAGGGAAGACATGGTGTTAGAGAGCTATAAGCCACAGAGGAGCAATGTACGCCGCAGCGATCGCCACCTGATCCCGCTGTGGATCAGGTTAAACCCATGACTCTTAAACTGGGCCCAGTGGGACACAGACACAACACCAGGCCGTCGCTATGAATATGAATGGTCCGACCAAGCATAGATCAAATGCACAGGACCAAACCACCACATTGCTAATTGGGAGTGGACGTAGTAACCTCTGACTCCAGTGTCTCTGTGGACAGAGCAAAAAACAAATGTTTTTTATGATAACAAACCACAGGATATTATTATTATTGTTGCTCGCTCTCTACCCCACTGGGATCGAAGCCTTTGTCTCGACCAGTAATGAATGGAAGCTAGAGTGTGTGTGTGTATATGTGTGCGCGTGTGTGTGTCAGATCCGACCATACCACATGGGACGGAGGAACAAAGTCTCGTCGCGAGTGAGAACAGGGAATTTAATCAGCAACAACACTATTAAATCAGTGAACACAGTTTGCTGACACTTCAGCTGCTGTTTGTGGTGGAACAGCTGAACTTCTCTGCTCCATGTTCTGCTGCTGCCGATTCTTCATGAATACACTTTTGTGCTGTCATAACCTGTAGTGCAGCTGTTCAGCTGTCTCCAAGTTTGACTTGAATGGGATAATCTCAGTGTGAAAGAAGGATTAGCTGGGCAAGAGCGCCTGCTAACGCTCTCCACTGATCACTGCCCCAGGCACAGCAGTTCGACTAATGGGAGCGTAGAATTAGTTTCCATGCTACAGTGGATGAAAGTCTGAGCCCAGACCCCAGACAAGCAAAGCCCGCAGTGATTATGAGTGAATGTTACGTTGGCAGAAATACCTCCGCACTTTGCCGCGAGGCAACTTTTTGTCACAATCACTTCCTCAGCCTCCGGCATCTTATAATAAGATCCCTCCCTCTTCACACGGTCCTGTTTCCTTTGCAGTTCAAGTTGTGGGAAGAAGATAAGGGTTCATGCGAAGACAGTTTCAGGCTAATCGTAAGCGCAGAGAATACGTTGATAGATTAAACGATTGAATGGGAATGTGTAAATCGCATGAACCCCAAATCCCAACGGGAGCTTTTCTTTTCTTTATGTGAATGAAATATTGTGGAAAAAAGAAACAATTACGTCCGATCAAATCATAACAAACATTGCCTAAGATTTTTCAATTATGTAAATTATTCAGAAAAAAATTTAACTGTATTGAAACCATGTCAGAATGTAAGAATTCTGCCGTTTGTCTTGCAGAGTATGACGTATGGACGAACTAAGTTAACTTACTATGTCTGATATATGACCTTTGTTGAGGCATTGTATTGTGTTTTCAGTGGCATTTGAAAGCATTTGCATGAGATTTGTCTGACATTTGACAAAAGAGACCCATTGAGCCAGTTGCTGATAATGTGGAGAAGTCTGGGAGCTGGGGAGGTGCTGATAGATAGGGATCAGTGCACACATCTGGCGGGAGGAAATACCACTATCTCCAGCAGTCAGGGTTCTCCCAAAGGATATACACCCCCCCCCCAAAAAAAAAACCTGTCCTAACCCCCCGTCTGCCACCAAATCTATCCAGGTATGTGGCTAAACAGTTTTAACAAATGACAAGCAGCATTGTATTTCACCACAGTCAGCTGGTTGTGTGGCACCAACACAAACATCAGGACCTCGTCTGGTTCTCTTGGATTCGTACATCAGAGGTCACAATCTGCTGACTTGTCAGGTGTGTCCACAGAGAGGGGGGGGTAACAGCGCTGCTGCACAAACTTGGACACACAAGTACTTCACAGTGCACAGAGCCTAATCCACTGACATAAATAACTGGCCTCATGCATATGGAGCTGGATTTCTAATGTTAACAAACAAGCTACAAGGGCCCCATGAGAGCAAACACTGAAACGATGTGGAACATCAGCACTCAGCCTTGAAGGTCTAATGATGCTTTTTAATGAACAAGACTTTATCTTGCATGATGTCAGCCCACCCCACAGACAAGTAAAGCCCCCCCACCCATTCATGAGAGACCAATGAGGGGCCGCTTCATAAACATGAGGGGGTGTATATAGCTGAGCTCCAGCACCAGCCTCAGTCAGCTCAGCAGAAGGCTGGAGAGCAACCGAGAGGGAGGGAGCACGTGAGGCGAGGAGGGGTGGGGGGGAGCGAGAGACGAGGCTGAGCGGCAGAGAGACACAGTCACAGGCTGTGGGGGAAGTGGCTCCTGTCAGCCAAAGTCAGTGTGTCAGTGTGTGTGTGTGAGGCAGCTCGGAGAGGAGCGGGAGAAAAAGAGAAGGTACCTTCTGCCTCTCTCTTCCTGCCTGCAGCGGCTGGAGGCAGAGCCTGGATGGTGTGATCTCCTCCACCATGGGATGCAGCCTCTGTACCCTGCAGAAGCCTGAGGAGCAATATAAGCTGCTGTATGAAGTCTGCCAGGTACTGTGACCAAGCCTCAGGAGGAGTTTCTCACACTCACTCAGTTGTTTGATTGTGCGGCTTTTCTCTCTTACGCTTGTGTTTTTGTCGTTAATGCTGTTTCCTGACTTGTGAGGGTGTAGCTGAAGTTTGCCTGGGTGGTGGAGGTGGTGGAGGTGCTGGTGTAAGGGGAGTGGAGTATAGAATAAAACTACAGCCGAGCAGAGTGAACTCTGGCGGCAGGGGTCAGCGAGAGGTGGCGCACTGTGCTTAAAGGAGGGGGTGATGAAGAGGTGACAGCTCTCTCAATGTGCTCTGCTAGTGTGTGTGTGTGTGTGTGTGTGTGTGTGTGAGCCGAGCGCTGCCCACCTCCTCATTGTCGACTCAATGCTGACTCGGAGCTTTTCGAGCTTTAACCCCTGTTTGGTTTTCACCAAAGGTTTATGTTTAACACTCCTCTGCCTGTTGTGCACTTTTTTTTTTCACCAAAGGAAACAGAGCAGACAGATGCTCCATTAACAGGATGCCATGGTTTTCAGCCCTGCACAGGTTTTCTTTCCTTTGATTTCTCGTTTTCATGTTTTGAACAGTCGTTTCATATGATCCTGATTAGTGCTAAAACTATTCATTGATGAGTTGGCTCACTTGACTTCAGCTTCTTGAATGTGAAGTGAAATTGACTTCACAGATTGCATTGTCTTTCTAATTAAAAAGCTAATTGACGCAGTCATCAAACATGTAAGAAGCCTTAATGGTGCCAGTTCTGATACGTAACTTTTGATCATGGTAATTAATCCTCGTTGAAAATGATCAAATGCAGTTTGTGCTTGAGCCAGTCCCCTCAGAACCATCGTCCACCTTTCTGTCTGGACCCTCTCTGCCGTCAGCTGAACTCAGCGTGAACCCACCTTCTCTCCTGCATCATCCATCACTGTCTGATGTAACATAAAAGAGAAACATGTTTAATATGAATCGTGATGTGTTTCTTCAGTGGGGAAATGCTGGTGTAGCATTTGCTGTGCGAGGGGCCTGTTGCTGTTTCCAGGCTTTGCTGTGTTGTCAGTGTTAATTGAGACACACACCCTCGCAGCGCAGCTTTATCCGTCTTAATGTTTGGATTCAAAGGCCAGTCGGCTGTAATGAGAGAAACCAGTGACCTGTCTGACAGCAGAGAGCAGACCTCTCTGTCTGAGAGACAGTGTTGCACATGTTTGAAGACTGTTTTCTGCAGTACCCTCCAATCAGATTATTTTTTTTTATTTCCTCCATCTTTTCATCCATAATGGAGCCTGGCCAAGTGTTATCCCCCTGTCGCACCAAATTACATCTCCATTTGCTGCACAGGGAGCAGGGTGGCTGGTTTGAACGAGCGTAATGATCAAGCTCTCGGTGGCTCTCGCTCATTATTCTCCACCAAAAAAAACTGCCCCCCTCCCCCCCCTCAGATAACAGGGGGTGTCTGTGATTGTGCCTGCAAATAGTTTGGCTTTGATTTTCATGGGGGGGTGGGGAGTGGGGGGTTAAAAGGGTTTTTTTGGCTTGTCCAAAGGAAGGATGGCTGTTATGCAGTATAATAAATGGATTATGGGTCAGAAAGCCCTCCGCTCCCCCAACGCCAAACAACCACTAACACCAAAAACATGATGTATGGACACCAGGGACTGTCACTGCTTTTGTTGTGCCATCTCTCTTTTTCGCGCAGCGACATCGTGCCTGTCAATTATCCCTGGACCCCTGGATCCCTGGACCCCTCTCTCCTGTTTCTGTAGAGAACGTCCGTTTTTACAAGGTTTTAACCTCACAAGTCATTTGTCATTCTCTTATGTCATGCAACACAGATACAAATCTCTTCCACAGGAAGTGACTGGAAAGTCTTTTCTCTGTTTACCTCAGTTTTAGGAGAAACAATACGTTTTGCGTGGCCTTTGGCCTGTTATACCATAATGATCAATCCAAGGCAGCATACATTACACATTACACATTACACATTACACAGCAGCTCACCCACCCGTCTGACACACTTTGTGTGTTTAATCATTCAACATACCCTGTGAGAATGTGTGAGCACCCACAGCCTCTAACTACGATGCCTAGAAGTGTTAATAATGGCCAAGTTCACACAGTTCTTTGTCTGACTGCAGTCACCATGTACAGTATATAGACAGAAGTCCTGCAGGGTGTTGTAAAAGCTTTGCACCTTAGTATATATAAGCAGAGATGTATGGATCATGGAAATGACATCAGTGACTGATTGACATATACTGATACAGTCTTCACAGCATTTTGTGTTCCATGTTCTCCTCCATCTTTTCCTTGGCACAGTAGTTAGTGAGTGTGAAATCGGGGTGAGAACCTCCTTATAGCTGGTAGCTGGGATGGGGTTGTGGGAGGTCTTAGCACTTACTGATAATAACAGGCAGATCCTCCTGATCAGAGGGCCTGGCACAGAGCCCGCTCTGCTCCACGCCTCGGAATCCCTGAGGACTCAATAATCCGTGAACACTTGAAATCTTTCCAGTTCATTAAACGCGTTAACGCCAACTCCCATGTTGCAAGCGTGAAAAATATGGTTTTGCGCTGCTGCAGCCCAGTCAACAGACTGCGCGACAGTTTTAACCTGGAGGCCTGTTCCTGGCCGAATCACACGGTTGACGTGGTGACTCGAGCAATTGGTTTTGATGGAGGTAATTAGGAGCGTTGCTATCGGCATGCATTCTTTTCAGAATGGAAATGAACTTTTGAATTATTTGTGTCAGTAAAACCATTCTGGATATGAAGCATTGTTAAGAGCTATAAAAGGAAGCAAACGCAGCCTTTAGACAGGTGTTTTCCCTTTTTGCTGTCATGGTTTAAGGCCTTCGCTGTACCGGGCTCAGCGCTCCCTTTTAAACTTGACCCCTGTGACAGCAGCGAGCCCCTCAGCATTTGCTTCAAAGCTAAAGGTAAGCACCATGTGGAGATGTAAGCTCGGCTGCTTTTGTCGGCGACTTGGTGGTAGAGGCCTTGGAAACTCTGTTGTTTGACAGTCCTAGGACTCTTAATCTCTCCACAAGTACTCTGTAATGGCCATGGCGCCGTGCTGCGCCTCTTACAAGAGCCAGGGTTTAATTAGAGCCGCAGAGCAAACGGGGCCGTTGAGGCTGTGATCCACAGCAAACTGATCAGACGACAGCCTCTCTCTCTATCTATCAGTCATTTCTCTTCCCGATCCCTCTCTCTCTCTGTTTCCTGTGGAGGAACAGCATCTTAAACCAGGAACGACTGATCTCAGGAAGCTTAAGAGAGTTACAAACGAGCCGGCTGGAACATCTCCTGTCTGAAGCACTTTACTAGTGCCAGTGCATAATTAGCCATGTTTTCTGACTGAAGGCTGCAAAGATGTCACCCACAGCTCAGGAAGCTGTGTTGTCATAGCGACAGATGGTCTCAGTGTGACACCCTCTGGACCAGACAGACAGAAAGGTGTGATGTAAATATTTGTATGAGAGAGCGCGTCACCAGCCAGCCAGCCCGACCACCCCCCACCCGTCCCACTGTTCGAGACCCCCGGCATCAAAGACGTTACCAGAGAAGGAGTCAGAGATGCAGCTCCCGTGTGTCCCAGCCCCTGTAAAGAGGCTTGACACAGGCTGCGTACAGGGACAAAGCAGGGATCAGCAGCGCCGAGCGCAGGCGACTGTGTGTTTTTAATAACGGCTAAGACCAGGCCTGTTGCGCCGTCACATCTGTTAAACACTGGAGCAGGTGGCGGCGTGCCGCAGGGGAGCAGCCGTCTACTCACTGTTAGGCCAAAGCAAATGACAGGGAGGGGATCACAGCTACAACAGACACAAAACAAGAGCCTTTATCCAGACAGCAGCACAACACTAACAGACCTATGATCACACCCTGATGCAATAAAAGAGTATAAACGATTCAGGAGAGATCAGTTATATTGAATGAATAAAAAACGGTGGTTATTATTGAGCTCTCGAAGGTGAAACCTGCAAGCCTACATTTTTGTTTCCAATTAAAATTGTATTGTATTTTGTATCATTGCTTCGTATCTAAACTTTTTCATGTATATAAAACCTGAATTCAACTTTCTCATCCACTCATGTGAAATACTGTGTATTTTTATATAGATCCATGACGGGAGTGACCCGCCCACAACACATGT
The DNA here is from genome assembly GCA_016785345.1 of Trinectes maculatus. Taxonomy (NCBI): domain Eukaryota; kingdom Metazoa; phylum Chordata; class Actinopteri; order Pleuronectiformes; family Achiridae; genus Trinectes; species Trinectes maculatus. The sequence continues at coordinate 166,333 of JAFBJQ010001208.1, forward strand.
GGATGTCACTCAGTATGGCTGTTGAGCGTCAGTGTCAGTCACGGGTGTGCTGTCCCTGAGGCAGTGACTGACAGCACCTGACATCGCCCACCAACAAGCAAACATTACAGCAATCTGTCAGATCATGACATGGCAGTGCTGACATTTGGAAGTGCATTGTAGGCTCGCTGGTTACAAAAAGGGCAAAGTCGGCACATTTCAGAGCCATATTGAAGTCGCAGATGTTATTTTATAGTGTGCGGCACAGACGAGGCGCTCTGATCTTTTTTACAAGGATGCACGAACTGGATGATTTCAGCTTAGTCCAGACGCATCAGGGGATCAGGGGATCAGGGGTGATCAGGGGTATCTGAGTTACAGGCGCAGCACTGCATTGATCAGCTGCGAGATTAGGATGTCCCTGATTACAGAATTAATTCACATGCACCTTGTAAGTGGATGATTTAATTATTTGTGTGTGTATGAATGAAACATGTTTGACAGTGAAGAGTTTTTGTCAGTAGTTTCGCTTATGGGGCATGATTAAATGGATGATTTATTTTCTCATTATCATGCATGTAAAAAGGAGCTTTTGCCATTAGTGTGTAGGCGTATGTGTCAGTAACAGCATGATTAAACTTGATTGTGCTGTGCTCTGCTCTGTATGTGTGTATGTGTGTGTGTGTGTGTGTGTGCGCGCGCTGAAGGGAAAGCTTGGGTCAGCAGGACTGATATAACCCTGGGTTTCAGCTCATTTACTCATATTACCTCCGTAATGAACTTTAACTCACTCTGTACAAAGACTGCACTGAGGTCAGACTTCTTGGTGTCAACATGAATGTGTGGTGTTGGATGTTTCCAGGATGGGCAGTGAGGTTTGCACATCACAAATCTGATTTGTCAGAGTTGACTATATTTAATGTGTGCTACTAATTTTCTGTGCAGCGGTTCTCTCGTTTTTTTTGTGTTTACATTCAAGATTTTTCCCTCACTGTGACTGAATGGATGGATGGATGGATGGATGGATGGATGGATGGATGGATGGATGGATGGATGGATGGTGTAAAAACCCAAATTCAAAAAATGAAGGATTACTTCATAGTCTTAAAAGTTCTCTGTCAGGCAGTATTAAGGATGTTTGTTCTGTAATCCTCAGTAAGCTTGTTGTGTTTTCCAATCCGCTTAGATAAAAAAAAACAAGACACACTTTAAAGTGTGCACATCCAAACACACTTATTGGCTGTTTCCACAATTGCATCTCTTGCCTATGAAACTGGATTGACAAGTCAAAAAAGGGGGGGATTTAAGCAGAATGACCCACATTCAGGCAGCCTCTCTAACACTATACAGGACTCCCCCCCTGAAAATAAAGCCCTCAAGTCCTCATGCTCTTCGACTTCGTCAAAGAGGCGTGTTCATCCAGAGATGAACCAGCTCTCCAGGCTCTTTAAAGTGTCTGTGTGGAGAGAAGCTGACGGTGGTTGGTGTGGTACAGTTTCCTCTGTGTTTACCTCAGTGTGTATCCCTGACGACCACAAACACTGTCTCCGCTTTATGAACGGATTACATGGGGAGTGCATGGCCATAGAAAGATTAATGTTAGACAGCGCCGTCAGTGAACTGACTTTATGATCATATCCTGCAAAGCCGCCTCTGCATGATAATAATCAGAGCTGCAGCTTGTTCCAGCCACACAGTGGCACAGTGACTGCTCTGATGGTACTGTTGTCCTCTTTAATCAGTGTTCTAATGAGCAGATGGTCACATGCTAATTATTTCTGTCACTGAATGTTTTATCATTGACATCGTTATTGCCGGCTAGCAAACCGTTTTTGTCACAAGGACACACGGCTTCCAAAACAGTGTATTAGAAATGTAGTCATTCCGCAGCAGTGTCACTGTTAAGTTCATCTGCGGCTTGCAACTGTAACACAACTACTGTACCTGACTTTATAAACTGAACAATCAACCATACAATCATTTTTACACTTTTGTAGATCAGCGTTTTCATGACAATGTAAACTCGGTTTTAGTGAGACTACCGAAGTAGATGATAAATAAAATAAAATAAAATAAAATAAAATAAAATAAAATAAAAAATGCTGATAACATTGATAATAAAGAAAGAGCCCACTGCTCTGCAGATGAACATCTTTTTGCTGGGGCTTAGCAATCATTGACCAGACACATATACACACATACATACACATACACACATATCAACATCTCAGTCCGGGCCTCGCAGCACTGCTCACCTCGGCTGCCCCTCATTCTCACCCTGAGGGCTGACGACTGCCACAACACGGTTCCCGTGAGGTGTCGGGGGAGAGTGGAAGTCCTGAACTGCCCCGGAAGCGCCTGAACCGAATGGCGTGCAGGGATACAGGTCCCCGAGTCTGAGTGTGGCTCCGCAGGTCACTCGTGACACTTTAATTAAAGAACCAAAGCCGCAGCTGTGTAAATTCCCCGCACAGCCACCGACACAACACACACTTGAGTGTGGTCTCGCCGGGCCCTTGTCATTAAAATGGATTTAACAGGGACGTCCCTCGGAGGATGCACCATATGTTGACAGAGTCATTTCAGCTTGTCGGGCATCACTGTGTTGCGTCGATGTAAACAACAGCTCGAGTGCTGTGAAACTGTAAAGGCCAATGTGGCTAAAGCCTTGTTCCTTTGGCTGTTTTCTGCAGATCAGTGAAGGCGCAGGGTTAAAGTGGCGTAGCTGGAGAGCACAGCGGCAGTGAGGCATTGTGTATTGTGTCGGGGGAGTGTTGTGTGTTTTCTCTCAGTGTGCTGCAAAGGGCCGCTCCGTGTCAGAGGTGATCGCGGTGAATGGAGGCCGTGGGACCCCCTGTGAAGCTGGGAGGCGACTCCCCCCATTCAGAATGCTATGGGCTCGACAAGATGGGGGCTAAAGGCTTTGTCTCGGCTTCAGTGCCTTCAAGTAGCCCCGGGATTCCTGGCAACCAGGTCTGACTGTTGGAGCCTGCACGCAGAGAGAAGAAAGCACAAAGGCGCTTGTATTCCTCTGCTGATGTGCAACATCACGGCTCGCTGTGGGAAACAAAGATGGTTCGACTGATGTGCGACTTAACAAGGCTTATTGCTAAAACCAGCAATAACAACACATAAGAAATAAGATGTCTTTTTTTGCATAGTGGTATTATTGGCCTTAGTTGGGTTTTAGCTCACAGTCAAGGCCAGTTTGTTTTATTTGTTTTTTGTTTTTTGCGTTAGAGGCCAGCAGGCTTAAATCTCAAGGTTGTTTTATAAGGATTTTCTACCTTATTATTCTGTGATATGAGAACTGGCTTTTCCCATTGTCTACTCATTCAGAGCAAGCTGCAAGTAGATGAGGTTTTTTGGGGGGGTTTTTTGGCCAAGTTTGAAAAGTAGAAGTTTGACTCCGCTGAGATGATTTAATTTTACTGCAGGCCCAGGATTAGCATTAATCTGCTCTGGATATTAGTGGTTGCATAGCCTCTTTTGATTTCTGCATTAAGTTCCCACATTTTCCTGCTACATTTTGTCTCCCACACACACACACACACACACACACACACACACACACACACTCACCCAGAGCCTCTGGCCTCTACATGTATGTCTTTATAGAAATATGTTGTCGAATCTCACTGTGTTTGGCTCAAAGTCAGGTTTTGTGTGTCGGTATTTGTGTGTGTGTGTGTGTGTGTATATATGTATATGTATATATATAACCACATTCAATCCTTGCGGCCAGATTAATATTATTACTCCTCTTGAGGTGCAGCACCATCATTTAGTCTGTGAACTATGGTCTGAATTCAAATGAGGCAACTCTCGTCCGGAGGCAGGCGAACCAAGCAGCCACATGTTTATCAGAAAATGAATCCCCAAACATGGACTCGCGTGTATGTTCGATGTCAGTGTGTGCGTGTGTGTGTGTGTGCAGTGGAGAAGCATGAGTGGGGGGGTGGTAGGGGTTCTATCAAATCTCTCACATCCAGGAATCACAATCAAAACAATATCATCCGTATGATATGGTATTTGAAAGCAGACCCGTAGCGTTTTTTTTTAAAACCCTGTTAAAGCTAGGAAGTTTACCCAGGATGCAATGTGCATGGATGCATCTGTTAATAAACTTCATTAGGCTTTTGCTTATTTTACAACATCCCATGTTTTTGTGGTTGGTTTGTGAACTTCCAGTGACATGATAGGCTGCATCAGAGAATTCTCAGATTTAGTCTGTGCACACATCCTGACATTGGGACATTTGGACCGCAGACATCTGTGTGCAGACTTAAGCCTCCGTTATATAATGTTACGTCTGTTTGGATGTGCTGATACATTCTGTCAGGAGCAGGGACTTAATGAGACCCATACTTATCTGTCATCAGGTCTTAAGTGCTCCGACTAGTCCTAATTATCCTCTTCTCTGCAACACGCCGCGGCCTTTTGCTCAAATTAATCTTCTCGGCGTAACACGTCGCACCCGATCCGCTGTCTGTGATGGGAGGTCATATTTGTCGACGCTGAGAAATGAGTTGCCGTGATGATCGCTCCATGCAGCCTCACCTAACAACCTTGATTAATTAAAGAGAGACACCAGCTAATTAAGGTCTTATTCTGCCTGGTCTGACTGTGACCCTTAAACAAGCCGAGGCAGTGTTGAGTCATCTCTCAGTGAGAATATGGCTGATTTGTGTTTGTGGGGGGTGCACCACTCTAATGAAAATCTCAAACAAATGGAAAGATGCTGGTGTCTTTTTCATCAGTGTAATGATTTTGTTCTTGTGCACACGCCTTTTATAAATAATTCATCATCCTCTATTTTTCAACCTACTGTAATTCCAGGTTAACGGTAAGGACTTGTCTAAGGCCACACATGACCAGGCAGTGGAGGCCTTCCGCACCGCCAAGGAGCCCATCGTGGTCCAGGTCCTGCGCCGGGGCCCTCACGCCAAGTCGGTCATGCCCACTGCCGACACCCAGGTGTCTGACACCAGCACTCAGACTGACATCACCCTTCAGCACATCATGGCTCTTACCAAGCTGCCTCCGGCTTCACCCCCCATGACAGAGCTGGAGGAGTATCTTCTTTCAGATGAGTAAGCGTCAACTCCGAAAAGCACACACTCTACCCAGTGACACAAACTCGTCGTGACACTGACTTGCAGTTGCCCTCCGGTGAGTGTTGCTGCTCCTGTCTGACAGCACAGCAGTACCGGACACGTCCATCTCCACAAAGTCCACTTTAAATGAGAAGACAGGGTCAAATCTTTCGCGTCAAACCTCAGCTCCAATGTAAAGGTCAAGTGTCTCTCAGACACAATCAGACCTTTTAACCTAATGGTTAATTGGGGGAGTGTCAGTCTATCCTCTGCAGGCTGTGTCTGAAGTCTGAAGGGAAAAAGTCCCTGTCTCTTCTCAGAGATGACAGCTCCTGCAGGGGCATGTGGCCACATTGCACCGATTCTCTCTCACTCTCTCACTCTCTCACTCTCTCTCTTTCTCTCTCTCTCTGCGTATATGTGTGTTTGGCCCTGGAGCTCAGAGAGTCTGGCTACATTTTGCAATTTGTGGCAGCAGCAGTTGCCCTTTAATGAATAATCATGATTTCTGTAATTGATTTCAGAGTCTTATTAATCACCCAGCGTGTTAATTTGTGATTAGCCTGTGGGCGTAGCCTCGATATATCTGATTCGAGTGCGAATTCTACACTGACTTCTAATTACTTCCTCCCTAAATCTCCTTTGAACTAAACTTAGATTGATAAACGTGTTAGTTGCCTCATTGTATATGTATATGTATGTGTTAAACTAGATATTTCCCTTGTCCAATTACACTCCTCGTTGTTCCCCAGGCATCCTCCAGAACACGCATACTTTGACCCCAATGATTTCCTGGAGGGCATACAGCAGGACATAGAGCGTGAGGAGCTGGAATATGAGGTAAACATCATCTCCATCTGTCCTACGTCCTCTGGATGAAGATCTACATTCACACAGCAGTGCATTATGACCCATAAGCAGACCCGAGGTCGCCTCTGTGTCTCCACTCCAGTGGCCATACTAGCAACCACAGCTGCTGATATATTGTTGTTATTGATGCTGTTCTCTACCTACATACATACATACATACGCTGAGATGTGAGCCAGACAGACATCGAGTTGAAGGGTCGCTCCAGCAGATGCGCGGCGCTGACATCATTACTCAGTCATGACAAGGCCTAATAAGTCTTGTTTGGCTGCAGCAGGGTGGGTAATTAGATGGCAGAGATAATAGGTTCGCAGTGATGAATGTTAGGATGCCACTAACAATGCCTGGATGAGACCATGATGAGGCCATGATCAAGCCTCTGTTGTGCTCCCTCAGTGACCTCTGCCAACGCCCAGACCCCTTCTCACGAAAACCCAGCCCCCTCCTGTGTCAGATTAATAATACGATATCATTGATGAAATATGAGGCCCAGAGGAAAAAGTGTACGTTGTAAATGTAATGTGATAGTGCTGCTAGTAGTGGATTAAAGCAAGTTGGTCGTATTCAAATCTTTCTTCAGGTAACAGTGTCGAAGAGTTTCGAGAAATGGGCTTTCTGTATTTGACGAACATTGTGTCATCGGTGAACAGTTGCCAGGCAACCAAGTGAGACTTCTGCAGCTAGTTACTGTGTATAGGTTATAACTTAGCCCTGTTACATCAGTATTAATTTCACCATACAAACTAAATAAATATTTCTTGCTATGATAAACATGTAAACTAAGTAGAATCAATCTTTAGCATACTCCATAACTAATTGTATAAACTGTATGAATACTACTAACTCTGAAACACACATACACATATTAGAGGTGGTATATTGCCATGGTTGTTTATATAAATAAATAAAATGCACACAATTGTATGATGTTAATGTATTGTCTGTCACAGCTTCTGGTTCACAAAGTTCACGGCATTTGATTGGACAGCACTGCAGATATCGCCCTGTAACCAGTGTTCAACTTTGTTTGACAGGAGTCAAAGTATGAACTTAACTTAAATAGTGAGTTTGCGACTGGCTGTACCTTCGCGTTGTGGAGATGTGTGATCAAACTTTCTGCATGAAAGTAAATGAACTTATGTCGTGGAGCGTCAACCGATGCGTTTTCTTCAGGGACAACACATTTTTGATTAAACCTCTCAGACCGCGTCCTCTGCCCTCAAAGAGCGGCGGCGCCCTTATCCTTTTCTGTATCTGTGAGATTACAGGTGATGACAACTGAAAGACGGGACTCTGCCCGTCCACAGTCGCTGGCATCATCTGTCATTCTGTCAAAAAACCCATTGGCTTCCCCCCAGTTCAGCTGAAAGATTCATTACAGTGATTGATGGATCACTGTTGCTCTGTGATCCTATTACTTAGTCTTATTCAGTGTGTCCAGAAAAAAAGAAAACATGAACCACTCAATTTTGTAAAAGAAAACAAAATCATTTGAGGCACATGGGATATCAAATTGAGCATTTTGTCTCACCAGGAGGTGGATTTGTACCGAGCCAATATCCAAGACAAGCTCGGCCTGACCATCTGTTACAGGACTGATGATGAGGATGAGGCTGGGATCTACATCAGTGAGGTATGTGGTGCAGAGTTATCCTCAAACCCACGGCAATAGCAAGTAAAGAGAAACTGCTGGGACTGTCAGTGTTGATGTTTACTAGAAAACACAAATGTTAAGACGACGAAAAGACGTTAAAACAAAAACAGTGATTTAATCTTGTTCTCTTATTCTTTTATTCCGTTTTCTTTAGGTTGATCCCAACAGCATTGCTGCCAAGGATGGCAGGATTAGAGAAGGGGACAAAATTATCCAGGTAATATTTCTGCAAACGCCTCTCATTTTTAATGACCCACTTGCTCACTCGTGCGTAAATCACCAATATCCCTATTCATTTTATTCGAATTAAAAAAAAAACTTTGCTCAACGTTCTTTCTGTGTCCTTCAAGATCAATGGTGTTGAGATCCAGAACAGGGAGGATGCTGTAGCTCTGCTGACCAGTGAGGGGAACCAGAATATCTCACTACTGGTTGCCAGACCCGAGATCCAGGTAATTGGGACAGTCGTCATGAGTGTGAACTCATATAAGGCTAATGACAACATGGCTGTTTGGGTTAAAATCTCAATTGGTGCCCTCTTGAAGCAAATATGGTGTGAATGATGTTTCTGTGCCAGGAAGGGGACTGTCAGTGGTAAATGCCCCCCCCCCCTTTGAGTAAAAGTGAGCATATGAACATATGAATTTGAAATGTGCACCTAATGAGGCGTCTCGTCTCCTCACTGTGCCTCAGCTGGATGAGGGCTGGATGGATGATGACAGGAACGACTTCCTGGATGACCTCCACATGGACATGCTGGAGCAGCAGCACCATCAGGCCATGCAGTTCACTGCCAGCATGCTGCAGCAGGTACATACACACACACACACACACACACACACACACGCACACACACAGCATGCAGAAGCAAACGAGCACAATCAATCTGCTCTAATGCAGGCAGTATGTTCATCTATAGCCGGCTCTGTGAACAACGCAACAGCTGTTCAGTCATTTCAGCAACATTTTTCAGTTCGCACAAATAGAGACTGTGACGCGTGGATATCATTTCAGTCATTAAATAAGCAGGAATCATCTCTTTCATTTATTACCTCGTTTGTCGCAAAATTAAAAAAAGTTAAAATGACAACTTTTACCAGCGTAATAGGGCTTGGTGCTTCGATCCTAGTGTCGATAGTAGCGATACCAAGGTGAATATTGGTATCGGATCGGTCCTAGCGTGATGAGATCGATACTTTTGTTGCAGTTTCTCTTCTATACGTCCCGCAAATTACTCGAATTTCCTCAGAGAGTTCATGCGAGCGCAGCTTCTCTCCACATCTGTTTGTGCAAACTCTCTCTCACTTCTCATCAGGAATATCCAGCTATTTACTTGGTATCGGATCGATACCAAAATTCCCAGTATCCCCCACCACTACAGCGTAATCTTGCTGAAGCTGCCCACTATAATTAGCTTTGCTATTTTTTTTTAATTACAAGATCAACACTGAGCAACATTTCTTGGATGCGAAACTGTATCTGAGCTGGTTGTTGTTGTTTGTGTTTGTAGAAGAAGCACGAGGAGGATGGAGGCACCACTGACACAGCCACGCTGCTGTCCAACCACCATGAGAAGGACAGCGGTGTTGGCCGCACGGACGAGAGTACGCGCAATGATGAGAGCTCAGAGCAGGAGAACCTCGGTGACGACCAGACCACAGCCTCCAACACACTGGGCAGCTGTAGGAAGCTGACCTACAGCCAGGACACCCTGGGCAGCACCGACCTGCCCTTCAGTAGCGAGTCATTCATCTCTGCCGACTACACAGACACCGACTTCCTGGGGATCCCAGCTGACGAGTGCGAGCGCTTCAGGGAACTGCTGGAGCTGAAGTGCCAGATGAGGAGCAGCGGAGCCCAGGGTCTGTACTGCCCGGTCGGCGGGGCAGGAGGTCAGGACCAGGAGGGTGTGGACAAGGAGCTGGAGCTGCTCAATGAGGAGCTGCGCACCATTGAGCTGGAGTGCCTTAATATTGTCCGTGCTCACAAGATGCAGCAACTGAGGGAGCAGTGCCGTGAGTCCTGGATGCTCCACAACAGCGGCTTCCGCAACTACAACACCAGCATTGATGCGCGTCGCCATGAGCTCTCAGACATCACCGAGCTGCCAGAGAAGTCAGACAAGGACAGCTCCAGTGCCTACAACACTGGCGAGAGCTGCCGCAGCACCCCCCTGACGCTCGAGCTGTCTCCTGACAACTCACTCCGCAGAGGAGCGGAGAACCAGGCAGGGGCGTCCGGCTCCAACGGCAGGATGCTCAAGCCCCTCCTGTCCCCCGTCCAGGAGGCTTGTGGCCCCAGTCGGAGCAGAAGCTCCTCCAGGGATCCAGACGGAGCCCTGCAGGCAGAGGGCAAGGAGAGGAAGCTGGGAGAGTCCAGCAAGGCCGGGCGGAGCTTTTCCCAGCCACACTCGCCTTATAAGCACGCTCACATCCCGGCCCACGCCCAACACTACCAGAGCTACATGCAGCTGATTCAGCAGAAATCAGCTGTGGAGTATGCACAGAGCCAGATGAGTCTGGTCAGCATGTGCCGGGACCCCATCAACCCCGGTGACCTGGAGCCAAAGATGGAGTGGAAGGTGAAGATCCGCAGCGACGGCACTCGCTACATCACCAAGCGCCCAGTCCGGGACAAGCTGCTGAGGGAGCGCGCCATTCGGATTCACGAGGAGCGCAGCGGCATGACCACGGACGACGACGCCATAAGTGAGCTGAAGATGGGCCGCTACTGGAGCAAGGAGGAGAGGAAGCAGCACGCCGTTCGCGCCAAGGAGCAGCGGCAGCGCCGCGAGTACATGAAGCAGAGCCGGGCAGATTGTCTGAAGGAGCTGAGTGGCCCCGAGGACAAAAAGGAGCCCAACATCATCGAACTCAGCCACAAAAAGATGATGAAAAAGAGGAATAAGAAAATATTTGACAACTGGATGACGATCCAGGAACTGCTGACCCACCCTACCAAGTCACCAGATGGCACCAGGGTTTACAACTCACTCTTGTCTGTGACCACAGTCTAAGTCCTGCTTCATGAGTTCAGTATCAGACCAACCAAAGGAAGACAGACCGCAGTGGAGGAGACTGTACATAGAACACTACCGGTAGGGGTAGAGATTCCTGCCTCGTTCAAAGTGGCAACATTTTGTAAATAGAAAATAAGGAAAGCTGTTTTTGGACAGACGTTTTCCACCACCGTGGTGGTGGCAAGACAGTCCTGTAGGTGACGGTTGGACTCGGACATGATTACTGACATAAACACGACATGGCTATGAGGATGATTTTGGAAACATTTTTCAGATTCTCTCTATAACCTTTTCTACCTTTGTGCTTGCTCTTTTGAATACTTTTGGAAAACAGAAACACAATATTTGACTTTTTTGGAAGGTTTCAGAAGTGTGTAAACACCGTGTGCCAAACAGAAACAACCAGCATTTACACTATTTTACATTATTTTGTTTGTACTATGTATCTCTTACCAGTATTTTACTGTTATACATACTTAATGCTTTTATGAAAACAATGCTATTTTCCTGCAAGATACAACACATAATCCTTTTCAAAAGGACTTTTGTAAATTTAAAAAAAAATAAAATTTTGTAACAATCCACTTTTTTTAGCTTTAAATTCTCTCTGTTGTTGCCGATGACCCAACGTTAATACCAGCAGCGATATGAAACACCTGTTACATCATGAAGAGAACAACAGAACAGTGATATCATGCTTGTACGCATGATTAGAGAAAGCCTCTCACTTTGCTGATGCTAAAATGTCGATTTGTTACAACACACAATGTAGTCGCTTTTCGCTTTCTTAGGGTTTTCATGTATCAAACAGAATAACAGCAAATCCTTAGTTAGCCACACAATTTGATGTCTTGTAAAATGAGAGAAATAATAAATTATTGTTTTATATATGATGAGCTTTGAAACCTTGTTGGCGTCTGTCATTTTTAAGAGACTTAGGGTTCCACATAAACCCTGTATCAAACTAGGAAAAGTGCATTTCCTGAAGAAAACGCGTGTGAATGCTGAAACTGATGAACGTGCTGAAAACAGGAGCTAAAGCGAGCTGAAGTTCTGCTGAATTAGTGCAAAAGCAGGTATTCAGGTGATTGTGAAGTGTAGTAGAAATAGTAGGTAGTAGTGAGTGTAGTAGAAAGTACAAAGTAGTAGTAATCAAGTAAAGAGTTAGTAGGCGTGTCAGAGTAAAAGTAGTAGCAGAAGTAGTAGTAGTAGAAATTAAAAATAACAGAAAGCAAGATAGCAGTAAGTTGTGTCAGTAGCAAGGTCTGAAGGGGGTTTGAACCAGCAACTTCTCTAGATGGCCACCACTTCCTGTAATGTGAGTGTCAGTCTAACTCCATGTGACAGAGAGAGAGGCTGATGTCAGTGGTGATAGTTGAACAGGTGAATCAAATGAAGTCATCAGTGATTGGCTGTGTAACTCTATGTGAGACAGAGAGAGAGTGGAGATCAGTGTGGGGAATGCAGGAAAACCCACCTGGCAAACAAGCTGGATTTACACAGAAACACAGGTTTCATATTTTGATATTGGGCACCAGGAGGCTTTGCTGAGTACATACATGTAAAATTTGTGGAGATAGTGTGAAAGATGGCTGAGTGATGGCAGTTTTAAGAATGACCTACATGTGTCTCAGAGGCTGACGTCAGAGACCAGATTTAACATGGGAGTGAATGAGCTGCACATTTTGGTGTTCGAACAGTGAAAATCGAATTGAAGCGCTAGGAAAAAGGGCGGGAGAATACGATATTATAAAAATAAAATGTGTGAATGCTGAAAGTATTCACACAACTAGACTGTAGAGCCAGTGTAACAAACGCCACTTTGCTCTACTGTTAAATATTGTTAAATACGTTTTTAAATGTGATGATATGTATTCCTGATGCAGTCGCAGAATTTGACTGCCAGTAATGATAGACTGTGGCAGAAGGAAAGTGACAGTATATCAGCATAAATCAGTCCAATCAGCAGAGATCCCCACTGTCCAGCTCCAACACAGCCAAACAAAGATTCCTGTCTGTCATTTCCTGTTATCATCATGACAGCATGTCCTTCACATGGTTGCTGTCCACCATCCTAAGATCTGACAATACGCTGTGTGGTTTCAAGTTAGTTGCCGCTTTGCTGAACTAATGGTTTATTTATCAGACTGCTACCATCTGTCAGAGGGACCTCAAACCCTCAGCACTGTATGATCCTCTAATTAGCAGTTTAGTGTCTCATTCCTGCAACTTGTGTCGTCTCACCTCCCATCACACATCAGAACTCTAGCTTTTTTGTGCATGAACAACAATCGGGACCGCTTCAATAGGTGTGCGTTTATTGGCTCACACTCAGGTTCATCTGTAGATCCAGGAAGCCTGTGTCTTAGGGAATGAGATGCTTTTATTTAAAACAATCTCTCATCTGCACTGATGGCCTGCAGGTGCCTCATGAATACCAACATACTGTCCTCACTTTGTAATGATCTGCAGGTAGCTCCTGAATTCAGCCCTTGTCTCAGAGCATCTGCATCACTTCATAGGGATGATTATGATAATGAGGGCAGCCTGTGGTGCAAGCTCAGCTTTTTCCCTCCATGTCTATTTGGGTATAATTGATTTCTCCTCCTATAAGTCTGACCAAACCTCAGCCTTGTGATTTATGTCTGGCTACTCTTGACACGCTCTGTTAATGGGAGATAACAATATGGCCTGCAAAGCAAACAAAAAGCATCCACAATCAATTCTGGGATGTCTCCTTTGCCACCACAGAATGCCAGTAGATTAGTCCATCTCATACTTGGCTTTGCTGTCACCATGTATTTTAATATATTTGGGATGAAAGTATTTGTCTGCCCGATGCTCCGTAGTCCCGCGTTAGAGCTGGAGAGCTGGACTCATCAGTTTAAATGTCAGCGTGGAGAACAGGCCGACATTCCGGTGTACTCATCCATTAACTGATAAGGAGGCTTCTCTGCTGCCTGCAAGAGTACTGCTGATTCTGATGCTGCTTCAATGCGGAGAATGAGATGCACCACATGACTCATATCTCCCCAACTGGCCTGGTAAAGACGATTTAGACTGTCTGTTTACAAGTAAACAAGTGCACGCTTAGAGCCACAATACTGATTTTATCAGGTGACACATGAAACTATTTGTGACACATGCTGATTATTGCATGTCTTACATTACAGTAACATTTACCTGGTATGATGAACCCTGGATGCACTGTTGCTTTGGCAAGTTGAGCAGGTGATGTGGAGACGGTTGCGTTGCCATGCATTCATTACTAAATAGAACCACATACAAAATTAGTTGTTGCTGGTATTTTTATTTTCTTTTAATAAGTTGCACAACTCATCTGTGGTTTGAGATGGTGGAATTGAGATCACTTGACACCTATAGCTTGACATGTAGAGCAATGGATTCGCTGTCTGTGTGGCCAATTTGAAACAAAGAAAGAAAGAAGTCAACTGTCCTTTAAAATTAAAATCAAACATTAATTCTGGAATTGGAAGTAATGTTTAATCTCACAAGACAAAATGATGTGTGATGAAACAAATATGCTGTGAGAGAGCTTTGGACAGGGACAGTACGAACCCCATGTGCCTGTGTAAGAAACTGTAAATTACTCTCATCTGTGTGTTGACAGATTAGATTTTTCATACTGACACAAATGTCTGCTCAGCAGATTTTTTGGAAGTGACAACTGCCTTGTATTTCTCTTATCTCTTTTATCTCAACCCAGAACAATGTGTCTGCGGTGTAATCATACGTGACAGCTGGGATAATGAATGAGCTTATCTCCAGCGGTAACTAAATATATCATGTACATAAAATTCATAATGAAATCCACAAGCTGGTCTGATTTATCATGAGCAAAAGATGGAGCGGCACAGACACATGACAATGATTAATGACAGGGAAAGTACATTTTGTTTTCCTGTGGAAAATACATTAAAATGTGCACGAGCCAATGGCAACATCTCTGAACAGTGTAATCGTCATATGTGATTAGAAATGACACTTTAATGTACTCACCTTGCTGTCAAGTCATATCATTATTTGTTTGCCTTTGAAAAGACAATAAAAAGCATTAAGTAGATTTCAGTATATGTTTGAGTGCAATTTGTGTGATCTGAAATGTCAACATTTTTACTTGTCCTCTCTTTAATGCTGGTTATTAGCAGTAATATTATCACGTTTGCCATATTATTATTAGAACAGTCAAAAAATATATACAACAGTAACCCGATCTGCATATGAGAAAACAAACTGATAAAGAGAAAAATGAGAAATAGTGTCAAACAAAGGCAAAGGCCAGACGCGTGACTTCAAAGGTCAAAGTCCCTATTAACTGTAAGAAACAAGAGGATGGTGGCACCATGATCTTCTGGAGCTAGGTCTGTGTGTCAGTTGATGGTGTTTCTGTCTTCAAGACATTTCTTTGCACTTTGACTAAAAAGGTCAGGACAGGCAATAAGATCACATCATCCTTAATCACTTAACCTACCTAAGGCCAGGCACACACAGGACCAATGTTCAGAAATGCTTTGAATAAAGCCTGAAATATGAATTCTCACTCTCCAAAAACTAAGCAATGCAGGTTTGAATGTTATTCATACCAAAACTGAGAAATACTTTATGTAGAACAGATCTTTTTCTGATGTTCCTACTTTGTTCAAATTCTTTTTCTGTCTCATCTGCTGAACATTTTTTCTCCATCGCACACAAAATCCAAGCCAACTCTTTGAATGCCAAAGACATAAACATCTCTAACTACATATTTGACCCTCGCATGGTCTTGTTAGCTTCAAAGGGTCCTTTAGCTTGTGTTTTGTTTATGGCCCAGTGGAGCCATAACTCACCGCGGCCTGTCCTCCCACGGCTCGTCCCTCTCCGCTCGACCGTTCTCACTGCGCAGTTTCCTGGGTCAGAACGCATGAACCTCTCTATGGCTCCCTCTCCACAGATTTATTGGCTGACAGCTAATTTATCCATTATATACATTCCAAATTATAGGCCTCAGTCAGCAGGATGGCGGCAATCGAGCGAGAAAAGAGAGAAAAGAAGGGCGAGAGGGAGAGACATCCTTCCTCTGCACCGCCACCATCTCCCACTAGATCCAATGGGTTTATCTCGCGCTCGTGCATTGCATGAGTGTTCACGCTCAGAGAGCCTGAGAGCAAGTCTTTGAGTGACACTGTGAAGTGGGAAGTACTTGCATTCAGAGAGTGCTAGCCTATAAAACTTTGGAGACGCTGTCACTATGGGTGTCAGATTTGGATTGGGAGGTTTGGAAAGCCTGGAAAATAAACCTCAGTACAGATACTGAAGTTGCTTCTTGGTGGTGTCGGAATAGCTCTTATTGGAGGGTGATTCTAAAATAACTACAATCTGATGTTTCCCATCCACTGCTGTTGATATTAACCTTTCAGCGTCTTTGGACTTGTTTATCGGTCTTATTCCTGCATTACAGTTTGGTCCAGACAACAACTGACTGCTGCCAGATTTCTGTCAGACACCACATGACTGCAGTGAACCTTGCTAAACCTATTCATGGTCCCCAGAGGATGAACCAACACATTTCCAGTAAACTGAAATTAAACTGTCAAATTGTGTTCATTTATAATTCTACATGGATAATACATAGGTTTATGATGAATATATTGGTGCATTTCAATACTTAGATAAAGTATTTATGCTTCTCAGAGCTCGAGCTATTGTGGAGCAACAACAGATGACTAGTCAACACCTGATCACCACGTTGCTCAATGAAGAAACCGCAGCCTGGTTTTCTCACAGGTCTTCAATTATCAATGAAACAGGAAGCAAACAGGATGTTAAATGTTGAGTGTTGTTGAGAGGTGTTGGTTTTCCCCTGCTCCCAGCCTCTGTGTTTAGAAATACTGATCCTCTTCCTGCTCCAGTTCTATGCTTATAGCACCAAGATATGAGATTAGTATTGATCTGATCATCTTTGCACGGAAAGAAAGCAAACAAGTGTTATTTCCCAAATGTCAACCAATTCCTTGGCCTTTCTGATGCCATCCCCTGGGGATTTACTTGCACAACTCGCAGTGACTGAATTGTCAGTATTGTTGACACTGCAGGTTGCACTGAAGAAATGTTGGTATCATTCATTACATTTGCAGCTTTGGACCTGTCCAGGCCTTTTGAACTTTCTTTGTTCACGTGCAGATTATGTTATTATTTAACTGCGAGTCAGAAAGTCCTACAATCTGCCAACATCATGTGCTACATGAAATGACTGTAAAATCAAAGTGTACCTCTTTGTCAGAGAAACCCCTCAGCTCCCACCCCACAAGAGGCTCCACTCCGAAACCCAGTGGGGTGAAGAATTACAGTCCTGACAAGCTGTAATTAAAAGATTTCACAGGCATCATTTTCAAAAGCAGAGAGAAAAGTGCTCAAACTGCTGTTTAATTATAAAAGGGGGCTATCATTTTTGATAAAAATGAGCGTTACAGTCTTGTTAACACTGTTACAGAACAGAAATGTGTGCGTGTACTACCTGTGTGTGTGAGCCAGCAGGCTCCTAGTATAGTACTTTACTACTACATACCAGTGTATGGTCAAAATAAAAGTTTATTGTGGCTTTTATTGAACAATGAAGTCTATAAACAGGTAAAGCTAAATTTTACAAAGTACTACTTTGCCTTGATTATTATACATTGTTTTCACATTCACTATTTCCATCTTATTGTTCATGTCTGAAGTGTGCGATGACGTAACTCTGTAATTCACATCCTGTTCACCTTTTAGCCTATGCTGCTCTCTGGTCCTCAGAGCTGTGACACAGGCGTGAGTAACTCTTCTTTACTGTCTATTGATTTAGAATACAACAAGCAGCCCTAAATGTGACGAGCAGTCTGTTGTTCTGGTGAATGAACTTTACTTATGACTCACAGTTTTTTTCTGTGGCATCCCATGGCAGCGGTTTTCAACCATCCACGGAAAGCTACATTTCAACTTTATGTTCTTCCAGCTGAAGGTCCGATCAATACAGTTTAAGTGGCCATCTCAAAAGAGTCTATTTCATTTAGCTGGTCTCGAAGGGCTCGAATAAATAAACATGAATCATTTAGTGCCACGAGTGCCCGTATTTATTTATTACATTATGTTGTCAGACATACTGGAACCACAGATCTAGAAAACAACTATATGTCACCTTTTGCTTTGGAGAGACAGCAGCTGCTCAGACAGACATTCCCCCATGTGTCTCTCTCGTGTGTGGCCAAACAATCCATTATCGTCAGCATCATCATCATCATAAAAGCACCTAAGCAACCTGGCTCCTCAGCTGCAGGATGCACATCTGCAATTCCACTCAACAGCAGTATAACCACGCACACACTCACACAATAGCTGTAATTGCACCTTTATTAGTCTCCCATTCACACTTATTATAACCCTGGGCAAAGAGCTGGTCGCATCTCTGGAAATGGCCACTAAAAGCCTGGGGCTGTTCTAAACAAGACTCTACAGTGCCATTAGACTGAGTGGCTGGGGGACGCAGGTAGCCCCTCTGCTGCTAACATGCTGAGTAAAGTCAATTAGTGTACTTCATTAGAGTGGAATGAACTTGCAGGAAGGCTATGGACCTGATGAATACGCTTCATGCTTCCTGTTTTAGATGGATATTTTAGCGTGGACATAAATCAAATGCAAATGTTGTCATCGTTTAAACATAAGCTCAGACAAGCTTTTTATAAAGAATTGGATCCTTTCTGCAACTTACAATTGGGGGTAAACCTCACATGGTAAATCTCTCTCACACACACACACACACATATATATAGTGTATATGCATTCTGGTGCTCTCTCTCCTGATAGACTTTACCGTTGACTTTATTTTCCTCAGCTGCAACGGTCATGGTTCTGTATTTAGTTTGATTTTACTTTCTCTTTGGATTTCTATGTTTTTGTTACGTTTGTGTTTCCCCTTGCTCTCCTCCTTCCCCCCCTGTCTCTCTGACAGAGTGTGTGGCTAGAGGCGTGGCTGGCTCCTCCAGGTGGCAGCAGACGACACACCTGCATGCAATCTACTCATCAGACTCACCATAAACAGACCGGTCTGCTCTCCTCTGCCGGATTATTCTGTCTCGCAGCACCGGACCTCTCCATGCCGGCCCCTTGTCACAAACCTTGTTCTGCGGCTGCGACTGCGACTCCTGGCTTCTGGCTTCTCCCCTGCTCCCCATGACAAGTCCCGTGAGCCCCACATTCCTTCACCTGAGGTAATTCCGGGCAACTGTAATCAGTTCTTGTACCAATGATCTTTAGTCTTCTTGGTCTTGGGGCGAGGAGATTAAAGACAAACTGGCAGCTCACGATGAAACATCATCCTTAGATGAATTCATTTCCTTAGCTTTCCTTAGAGAGAGTAGCCAGGCACACAACCCCTAAAGCTTAACCTCAGCCGAGAATCCCATCCAGAACCCCAGAGCCGCAGACCTGACCACCAGACCTTTCCCCTTCCTCCACTCTACAGACTACATCTATGTCCAACTCCACTCCCGACGAGCCGATTCAGTTAAGACATGCACGTCATACCCCTGCAGGACGCCAGCGTCACCGTGAGAATGGTCTCTGCCTCCACTGTCCACAACCCGGTCATCTCCTGCTCACCTGTCTGGTTCGGCCAAAAGGACAGGCTCATACGCCATGAGGGGAATGCTGGTGAGCCGTACCGTCGCCTGTGCCTCTCCTCCTAAACAAATCCAACTGAAAGGTACTCTTTGCTAGGATCAGGTCTCTCACACATCTCAGGTACTCTTGGGGCTGATGATAATTTTATTGATTCCAGTTTAGTTAACGAATACAAAATTCCCATTGAACAGTTACAGAACCTAGAAATGCATTCACCCTTGATGCTAGACTACTTGCCAAGGTGACGCATAAGACTAACCCCTTGTCACAGTGAGAAAATCATAATACCACAATTTTGACCATAGTCGACAGATTTTCTAAAGTCGCTCATTTTGTACCATTAGCTAAATTACCATCTGTTTTGGAAACCGCTAACCTGTTGGTTCAACATGTTTTTAGACTCCATGGTTTACCTTTTGATATTGTTTCTGACAGGGGCCCATGGTTTATTTCTGGGGTGTGGAAGGCTTTTTGCAAGGTAGTGGGGGTGTCAGGTAGTCTGTCATCGGGTTATCACCCTCAGACTAATGGCCAGACTGAGTGGGCTAATCAAGATCTGGAGTTGGCCCACAGATGTGTCTCCCACCTACATCCTGCTTCCTGGTCCACCATCTACCCTTGATTGTGTATGCTCATAACTTCCTGGTCAGTTCTGCCACAGGTGTATCGCCCTTGATGGCTTTGATGGGTTTCCAGCCTCTGCTGTTCCCTACCCAGGAGAGAGAGGTTGCCGTTCCATCTATCTAACGTCACCTCGAGCCCAACGCGTTTGGCAGGAGACTCGTGCAGCTCTCCTCTGCACTGCTGCAAGAAACCAGAGCATCGCTGGTCTTCACCGCATCCCTGCGCCAGATTATCGATCAGATTAAAGGGTCTGGCTTTCTTCTTGCGACCTACTGCTGTAAACGGATTCACGTAAACTGGCCCCCAAATTCATTGGACGTTATGAGGTGGAAAAAATCATCAATCCAACGGCGGTGAGTCTCAAACTCCCTGCCTCACTCCATGTACATCCTCGATTCAAGATGAATATCTTTGATATAAAAATTAAGTCAAAGACAGTCTCTCCTGTGCATACACATGTTTTAATACTGTTCTGATCCGTCTTGGCAGGCTTACAACCAGCATTTTATTACCACACATAAATGTCAACACTTTATGGCAGGTATTATGTCTTGAATGAGTGTCTCGACTTGGCACATCTGACAGGGCTGGAGGCCGATCTGATAAGCAACACAAACACGCCGGTTAAATCAAAGCTTCCACTAACTGTCTCGCTCTCTCTCTGCCATGATGCCATTTGAACAGAGAAGTTCCATGTCCTCAGTGTGCCACCCCCACTATCAGCCTCATAACAATCCATTCCTCATACCCGCTGCAGCCTGGACATCAGAGACATTCAATCTCAGAGCATCAGACAGTATTTCTCACTGTCCCCACTTTTCTTAGCGGCTCCTGTGAAGCCCGTCTGGAGGCCTCCTATGGTGGAGCCTCTCTGCTGGTGTTTGCTGCTCTTGAAGTCCCAGACATTTCATGTCTGCCGGCACAGTGAGAAGCGTCCTACTCACCCACTGCTGGTGTTTGCCAGTTTGTCACAGCAGTTCAGAATGTTTGACCCTTGTCTGCACCACAAAAATGCATAAATGACATTGACACAGCCTCCAGCTGACTTTCTTGCCATATTTGTTTTTTCAACGAAACTTGTGGTGGGTCTCTCTGAATCCACCACAAGTTTCGAGGTAAATATTTCCAACCAGCAGCTTTGTTTTCTCCCACGAGAGATGAGACACGTGGGAGCTGATCTGACGGCTGTGGTTTTCCAAGAGGTGTGATATATGTGTGTCACAGGTTAATAAAACCCAGCAGCCACATTAAGACTGGCATTTGCAGAGTGTTGGAAATGAAGGCTATGTCACCACTGGCGCATTCACAAAGAGCACACAGACACACAAATGCACACACCCTCCAGATAAACAAAATTAGACAGGCGGGGGTTCATCCAGCGAACAGCGTCGGCTGTGGATGAGGAGGTCACAGAGTGTGTGTGTGTGTGTGTGTGTGCTCTTTCAGCCCATTCAGGGCAGTGTATAAGGAGGCACACAGAATGTGTCACCGTCTGCATTCACACACAGGAGCAGGAGAACTGGGTCTGCATTCTGATTTCAGCACAGGCAATAAGCCATTTGCCCTGACTCGGAAACTAAACAGTACCCTCTATTGGTGGACAGGAAAACTGCGTGTGGTGGTGGCTGACCCAATCAGAAAGGACGTGACAGGTGGTGGACTGTGAGCGTTTGTTCATGTTCAGCCGTGACATTTTCAAACCCCACTGAGCCCAACTACAAGAGTAACGCCTGTGTTATAATGACTTTCTTAAGATCCAATTCATTTCTACTTTTAATCCTGTCAGAGGCATCAAGTGTGTCCAACCTGGAAATGCAGCCACTTAACATGATGACTCAGGTCAGTTAGTGTGATTTGCTGCACAGTGCTGATGAACACATTTCCATTAGACGTTCTGGTCTTGAGCTGGAGGTTGATGCATGAAAGTCGAGTATATTTCCATAGAGCAGTGGGAGTGGGGTTTAAGTGATGGCCAGCGGCCCCCAGGGGTCCAATGTCGAGGGCTCCTAGAGAAAGTTTAATTTTCTAGTCATTCTGCTGATGAGTCTGACACAAGACACGCAACTTTCACTCCATCTGCTGTGTGGACGTAAGTAGTTCAGTAGTTTCAGTGCAGTGGAACTACTCCATAGTTAATTTACAGGAAGTACAGGTTATACAGCAACAATTATAGTTTGAAATCATTTTCAAGAGCCGTTCTGCTGTGACATGCTGATATATTACTACTTTGTGCTTGCTTTCTCTTTCGCTTTCATTTTTATTGGAATTGTCTACTTTTTGGGATGCCAAAGTGAGATTGATTGATCGATAGATAGATATTCCTTCATTAGTCCCACGCCTCTGGCAACCTGGTGGTCCGATCCACCATGGTCAACAGGTGCTTAAAACCCTATGAGAGAGGGAAGGGGCCTACCAGGTCCATATGAATGTGATCGAAGCGCCTGGCCAGGATTGAAAATTGCTGGTGAACTTTGGTGCGCTGACATGCCACATATGCAGCCACCCATTCCTTGACTTCTTTGCAGAGGCCAGGCCAGAGGAACTTGGACCAGACCAGCTTCCCAGACACTAGGACTAGGACTAGGACAGGACACTAGGAGGTTAGCGATATCTACTAACAAACCATTCGCACAAAGAAAATCTGCACCTATTACTGGATCCGTAATGGAAGCTATCGCAAAGTCCCATTCAAAACTGCGTCCACTGAAACAAACAGTCACTGAGTTGGTACCAGATGTCCCGATGGAGGATCCGTAAGGAGCGCTCAACTGGGAGCTGCTGGAAGAAAAGACCAATGTGTGAAGGAACATTTGTGTTCAAATGCCTCGAAACCATAGACGCCAAGCATATATGCTTAACAATTATTATAACAACAATTATCACTATTGATACCTAAAATATACACGCTGTGTGTGTTTGAGATACAGGGGGTCCTCGAGTTACGATGGAGATCCGTTCCTGAGAATGTGTCGTAACCGAATTTCGACGGTAGTCGGAACATACATTCATTGTGCCATTGTGCATACATTGTGCCACTAAATGTCGCTATAACATCACCCTAAAATAAGAGTTTACTATGGTGAATTGCCTTTTGTCCCTGTAGGGGTTGATATCGCGAGTGTAATGAGCATTTCCTTTAGATTTCTGATGTCAACCGTGTAGACCCTGTGTTGTGAATAAACCTACCATATTGCCACGATCCCGAGGTGTTGGAGAGCCGGCAGGCGCGCTGAGAGACAGAGAGAGCGCTCACCAACAAGTCTGTACATATTTACGGGGCAAACCGCTTAAGCCGAAACAAGGAAGTTCACGGGAGATGTGTCGTAACCACGGAAACAACGTATCTCGCGACCGTCGTAACTCGAGGACCCCCTGTACTTGCATATTTGCTTATGCGTTGCAGCCATTGGCCGGCATGGACATTCAGCCGCTCCTCGCAGTGGTGGGTGACGCCACACCCATGACCACCACCGGACCAATCCTGACAAGCAGCCGGCTGACGTCAGTTTTTGGCTAGACTCAGCACGCTTGGAACCACAGCCGAGTGGTCTGAAAGTTGGAACTGTTGCGCGTAAAGGGTGCCGTACCGTCCTGAGCTGACCCTAGTTGAAAACCGCATAAAATGTCCTGCAGGGGGTGGAAGTCGTTCCTCACCATAGTCAACAGCGTAGCTCTTACGCTCCTTTCTCCCACCACCCAAGAGCTGGACTTCTTGATCAGAACCACAGTGTCATAAAATGTCCTCAGGAGCACCCCCTGCACTCCAAAAGACCTTAGACTCCGGAGCAGGTAGAGCTTGCTATGGCCTTTTTTGTACAGTGCAGTTGTGTTACGAGTCCAGTTTATTGTTCAGGTGAACTCCCGGTCCTTATAAGATGTGACCACCTTGTTGTCCTTTTCCTGAATGCTCACTGATATTGGGGGGCAGCAGGTCTTCCTGCGGAAATCCACTACCAGTTCTTTGGTTTCCCCACATTGATCTGGAGGTGGTTCCGCTGGCACCGTTGCATGATTGATTGATTGATGTACATCATAACCCCAGGCTGCCATATTTGCGGATATAAAATGTTTGCATACATACATTTCTGATCCTCTCGACTGAGAAACACAGAAGACAATACATACTGAATCTAGGACCCAAAAGCAATTCATCATAAACTGAGTAAGTCAGTTGAAGTCAAGTGGCCATCGTTTGGTCACAGATGCCTGTGAAACCTCTGACTTCATAGAGCAGGCGTCGGATTAAAAATAATTTGGTGTCAAGCAGCTTTTAATATCTCCCCTGACCTGACATTTGTGTCCCTGGAGACTAGTCTTCAAAGCCTTTCATTTCAGCACTGCTGTGTCGATTAATGCAGCGCACTTCTTATTTCCTCTGAGAGCCTGGACAAATTTCACCAGTCAAACGACAGCTGTGACAGACATATTGTAAATTGACCGATGGGAACGCCTCTTTGAACTAAACTGTACAAATCGTGTATCCATGTGTATGCGTGTGTGTGTGTGTGTGTGTGTGTGTGTGTGTACATATATATATATATA
>JAFBJQ010001208.1:191367-245189 GCA_016785345.1 Trinectes maculatus
TATATATATATATATGTATATGTACACACACACACACACACATACACACACAACTCACTTCTTTTCAAATGCAAATGTTACCTGTGAGTGCAACTTATTATACTATAATTATACTTGTGGCACTATCTACCCACAGAAGCAGTGTGCTAGTGGAGAGAATTACAAGAGGATTAATATGGGAAATATGGTAAGTAACTAATGCGACTGCCAGAGTTTTGGTACAGTGCACGCTGGCTCCAAAGCCTGGTTGACTGTGTCACTTAATACTACAGCTATTGTTGTGTTATTAGATACACCTGATTTACCGGCTGTGCTGAATCTACGTCTGTGAGAAAAGTATTTTCTGTTTCTCAAGATCTCAGCAAATTACTGTACAGAAAATTTAAAACACAACACATTCAGAGAATATTCAGATACTTCTTTCTCTTATGACTCTTATGACTAAATCATTTTAATTATTTATCTCTTGTCAATCTTCACTCAGCACACCACAATGCAAAATAGAAACTGAATTTCTTTTTTTTTTTGCAAAACACATTGACACAAGTATTCAGACATGAATCTTTGAAATTGAGCTCAGGTGCATCCTGTTTCCACTGATCACCCCTCAGGTGTTTCTACAGCTTGATTGGACTCCACCTGTGGTAGATTCAGTTGATTGCACACACACCTGTCTATATAAGGTCTCACAGAAACAAAGCTGTGAGGTGTCTGTAGAGCTCAGGGACAGGATGATGTTGTGGGAAAGAACTGGGGAAACATGCAAAGTTTCTGTGTATTGGCCTCCATAAATCTTAAATTAGAACAGCTGGGCCTTTCTCTAGTGCTGCACAGCCAAACTGAGCAATCAGGGGAGATGGGCCTTGGTAACAGAGGTGCCCAAGAACCTGATGGTGGCTGAGCTCCTGTATGGAGTTAGGAGAAACTTCAGTGGCATTGACCTGGGCTTTATGGAAAAGCAGAGTGTTAGGAATTTTATTTTTAGTCATGAAGGTTTTTATTTAGCATTAAATTATGTATTAGTAATTTGGTATTTAGATATGAAGGTTTGTGTTCAATCATGAAATAATGTGTTTAGTCATATTGCACTGTTGCAGCTGCACCTAATTAACTGACCACAACAGACAGAGGCTGTGTCCGAAATCGCCCCCTAACCCCCTACTCCCTCT
Source organism: Trinectes maculatus (assembly GCA_016785345.1). NCBI lineage: Eukaryota > Metazoa > Chordata > Actinopteri > Pleuronectiformes > Achiridae > Trinectes > Trinectes maculatus. The sequence continues at coordinate 192,537 of JAFBJQ010001208.1, forward strand.
ATAGGGAAATAAATGTAGTGCACTATATAGTGAGCTCAACAGAAAAATCTTTCGGACACTTTCGGACATTACTCTCGGTGCCGGTAATTACATCATCGCTGTCGCACAATTAAAACGTACCACATTATTGTTGGCTCACAAAATACTTGTTTGTTTACCACTGCATTTTTATTAAATTAGAGGCTTTTGATTACTTTCCTGTACTTTTTATTTTTGTCTTTTGTTATATTTTATAATATTTATGTATATTTCCCTCCCGTCCGTCCGCCATTTTCACTTCCGCGCAGCCCAGAGAATTTCTGGCAATGCATGATGGGATATCTTGGTCCGGTTAGTGACCATCGGATGTACACTACATTTCGCGGTGAATTGTGGGATACATTGAGTGCACTATATAGTGGACATGCTATGATCCCTAAGCTTTCGGACACCACTACAAAATGGCGTGCTCACTATATGGTGCACTATATAGGGGTTAGGGGGCGATTTCGGACACAGCCAGAAGCTTTTCCTCTGTCTGTCTGATGAAGCTAAGATTTAACTGTTTGGCCTCAATTCTAAATGTCATTTCCACGGGAAACCAGGCGCTGCTTATTACCTACCCAGTATCACTGCAACATTAAGCATGGTGGTGGTAGCATCATGTTATGGTGGTGACTGGTCATGGTTAAAGGAAAGTGAATGGACCAAAACACATTGCTAAGACAAAACAGGAGTATCTTTGGGACAGCTCTGAATGAGCACTGCCAAAGGTGCTTCATCAAAGTACTGGGTAAAGGGTCTGAACACGAGTCTCAATGTGGTATTTGTTTTTCTCAATAAATTTGCGAAAAATTTCAAAATCTCTTTCCTACTTTGTCATTCTGATGAATTGTGTAAGAGATACAGAGGGGACGAAATGGTTTTGCCATAACGCTGCAACATACATGTGAACCGTGAAGGGCTAATCTCATCTCACTGCATTTAACAAGAGTGTTGTCATCAAATATTGACCCAGGCTGGAGTATCATAGTGTCTCAGTGACTTCAGAATCACTTTAGTTTTATATGAGCTTCAAACAGCTGTAACTGGGGGTGTGGTAGTCTAATGGTTAGAGAGCCCAACCCCAACCATCCCCCAGGAGCCTTGTACTGCATGTACTGTATGTATGGCAATGCAGATGTTACCAATGATGGGGTCCAACCTGCTGTGTCAGACCATCAACAAACCACACCAGCACCCTGCAATGGTCTTTACATGGATTTCAACCAGATTTTTAACTTAATACACCTGTGCTTTTTAGCTAAAACATCAAAATATTTGTTGTGAAGATAGAATGTTGGACCCACTGCTGAGACACTGGCTGTATCCAAAATCACTCCCTAACCACTATATAGAAAACTATATAGTGACCACGCCATTTTGTAGTGGTGTCGGAAAGCTTAGGGATCATAGCATGTCCACTATATAGTGCACTCAATGTATCCCACAATTCACCGTGAAATGTTGTGAACATCCGATGGTCACTAACCAGAGCAAGATATCCCATCATGCATTGCCGGAAATTCTCTGGGCTGCGCGGAAGTGAGGGACGGGAGGGAAATATACATATTATAAAATATTACAAAATACGAAAATAAAAAGTACAGGACAGTAATCAAAAGCCTCTAATTTAATAAAAATGCAGTGGTAAACAAACAAGTATTTTGTGAGACGACAATTATGTGGTACGTTTTAATTGTGCGACAGCGATGACGTAATTACCGGCGCCGAGAGTAGTGTCCGAAAGTGTCCGAAAGATTTTTCTGTTGAGCTCACTATATAGTCCACTACATTTATTTCCCTATATAGGGAGTAGGGAGTAGTGAACGAGTGAGTGATTTCGGACACAGCAACTGTGTCCAGTGGTGATCAGCAACAATACAGCATATTCAAGAAAAACATCATAAACACCAGTCACACATACAGTGAAGAGAGCAGACTACATGCCGCATGAGTAAACCAGACCACCACACATAAAAATGTTAACATTTATTGCTGATTCTGAATACCGCATTGAAAGCAAAAGCATTCAGAGTATACACAGAAATTATACAATTATATATGGTTTCACAAAGGCAGTGAACACATACTGTATTACAATCTACAAAAATCTACTTTACAGAAATTTAAAATCCTAAATATCAAAAAGTACAGCTGCAGAAACAGGTGTAGAACTGGAACCAGAAACTGCTCTGGATATCGGTCAGTGAAACAACATGGTGACATCACAATACAAAGAAAGCAGAGGTCATCTTTGTACTTACAGCTGGTTTTGGAAACTACAACTGGCATACAAAACAAAAACATACTCCAGAATAACCTGAATTAAAATGATCTTATAAATTACGGTGGTTTTATGCATCCAAAATAAATCATTTTACAGAGGACACCTCTACAAGGTAGCATGTCATAGTACTGATCAGTGGGACTGGTAGTGTATTTTTGCAAAATAATGGTTAAAATATAAGGACACTAAGGGAAAAAAGTCTCCAATCACACAACGATGGAGAAGTCAATCTAAAAAAAAAAATCTGCCTGGTGGAGCAACAACAAAGTTGTGGTTGAGTTAGGTCTAGGTCATTGCTTGACTCAGATATATTATACATGTGCTTCAGTGGTGGTGGCTCATATTTGAACAATTTCAGAAATAACGAGAGCTGGTATGGCTCTGTTCTGACCCTGGTAGTGTGGCACACTGGGCTTAAAGGGTACAAAACCTTGACCACCAATCCTGTCACAATGATCAAATGGCTGGAGAGAGTGGCATTATAACCAGGCCACAAAAGCACTCAAACAACCCTAAGGAAGGCAAAAAAAATAAAATAAAAAATCTGGCCAACAAACCTGCGGCTGCTGGAACCGACCCCTGAAGGGAAACTTAGAAATACAATATAAGATCAATAAAATATTCCAGTAAAAAAAAAAAAAAAAAAAATTTCAAAAGAAAATGTATTTCTATGCCCACATCAATGCCAGGTAGCCATTTTGGGGGAGTGTCCAAAAACAGGACGAGGCATTCGTCTTGTGTACGAGGAGGACTTGTCCCTGTTCCCAGTGACAGTCAAGCTGGATTCAAGGACAAGCTGGTTTATGGTCACATGGCTGCAGAGGGACTTTAAGTCTAGTCCTGCTCCATAGGCTCCTCGGTGGTCCCAGTGTTCAAGTTGGCACTTTCCATGGCGCCCTCTGTGGAAGGTTCAGTTGTACTGCTGGAGGGAGCGAGAGCTACATCTTCTCTGGCCATGTCTGCACCATCTTCTATGCTACAGCTGCTGCCACTGCTGCTACTACTGCTGCTGACTGGGTCACTGTTGCTCTCCTCACTGTCCCCGTTGGTCTCAGGGCTCTCCAGGACGCCAGCAGGTGCCTGCTGCTCTGTCTGATCCATGTCGCTGCCCTCCTCATGTGAGCCGCATGGTACCTCCCTCTCAGCATGCTCCACTCCCTCACCTGGGCCTGAACACACCTCCGCCTGCGTACTGCTTGTTGGCTCTGTGCAGGGGGGAAAAAAAGAAAATTGATCAAAGAGTGTGAAGTGTTTCAATCCAATTTTCTTGAATCTTCCTTAACTGCTCCACAGAAGTCACACTGAATTTACATGAGATAAGCATTTTACATCTGGAATATCACACGGAAAATTTGGATTGGACGGCTAACATTATCTAACATCCTGCAAACTTCATTTAATACATTTTCAATTCTATTTGCTCAATCATGTTGGTGTAAATTCAAATTAGTTCTACCCTATAATCTACCTATCATCTAAAAATCTGACAGTCACGCTAAGAAAAAAAAACAACATATACTAATGTTTTGATTGTAAACATTGTTTCTTCACAATTGAAAGAAAAACCATTACTACACCTGAAACTGTACAACTCAAGCTGCGACTTGAACCTGATTGCAATTTGTTCAAGCTGTGTTACGTATTTTCAAGAATAATTTTTGTCCAATTTTCTACAATGCATAACCACTGCACTGCCTGTAGGGACATCTTAATGCAAGTTTAGCAAAATCTGGCATGTTCTGATTTGGTTTGATCATCAGTTCTGAGAGATCTCACCACCTTCACACTGCTGTGATATCTATCGCTCTCTGTTTCTCCCACCCTCTCACACAGTCACACGTACACACACGCAAGTGTGAATCTTACTAGTTTTTGCTGTCTTTAACAAGCAGGCACGTGTCAGCATAACTTTACACTTCAGCTGTGTGCATTCCCACAACAGTCATTCAATCACTCCAATATGCATGTATGTAAACTGTGTGCATGTTCAGCTGGAAATCACATTAATTAAAGTGACAGTAATTAAAGTGACAATGTCTACCCCAGTAGACCTTTCTTCTAGATTTTATTTATGAACTGCAACCTGTTCACATCTTGTGGGGTTAGTCTGGTGTGCAGTCTGTTAATTGTGAAACAGAGCGAGGAGGGGCTGAACACTCGATGCCATTTAAGCTACTGCAGTTACTACTGTACTCCTTTGTTTTTTCACCGCCTACATGTGGAACATCTTCTAGCATGTCACCTCAAATTACATTCCAAAAAGCATCATATACTAAGCACATTTATGTATGTATTTAAAAAAAAAACCTGCCTTGATCTTCAGTGGTAGCAGCACTGCTGGAGGCTTCATTCTCCTTGCTGTATCCAACCTTCTCCTCATCCTCTTCCTCTTCCTCCTCCTCCTCCTCTTGGACCATAGCTTCTGCTTCTTTGGAGACACAGGTGGCATGTAAAGGACTCACCGAATCCACGTCATGCTCTTCCTCTTCATCCTCCTCATCGTCTTCTTCCTCCTCGTCCTTGCTAAACTTCAGTCTTTTGACCTCCTGCTGCTCAGCTTCCATCTCCTCTTCTACATCTGGGTGTTTGTTCTTCACCGAGCTCCCAAAGGAGGCTTCTGAGGCTGAAACCTCACTGACAAACACAAGAAAGGCAGGAGATACAAAGGTGAGCCCACAGGGCTTATATGTATTGAATATAAATAACTGATTTTTTGGTGTGGTGTGGCTTCTCAAATACCTAGTATCTTTGTCATCTTCTTGATCTGGGTTGGTGTCTTTGCTGTCTGTGCTGTCTGGCAAACCATTAGAAGATAGTGAGTTGGCCAGAGACACCTTCGGTCGACTCAGTGGCCGTGGAGTTCCTGGACCATTCACTTTCCTAGAGGACAGGCAGCAAACACACAAGTCAAGAGCAAAGCGTGAAAACATTATCCAATGGCAGTTATAAGACAAACTCAACCCCAGTCCAACCTCTCTGTAAATGCAGATGTGTTCCCGGGAAGCATCACTCCATTCATTCTATTGACAGCACTGCATCCATTTTTCCTGCACAAGCAAGTTAATGAAAATAAAGATAAGTCTTCATCTAGTCGGAAAAAAGACATTCTCAAACTTCCAGATTTAAGTTTTGTACATTTAACGTTACTTAGACACTTACTCTGAGGTTGGATGTACACAGCTTACCACCATTACATTCTAGAGCAAAACAAGAATAGCCAAATGAGTGACAGAAAGTGTCTGGTCAATGATGTACAAAAAAGAACATCCTCCCTATTTAGACATACCTTCTCCACCCCCCGAAGAAATTTATCTGTTCCTGTGTAGTTCCTCTTAGGTTCTGTGAGCAGCTCACACAAGCGCTGGATTGTAAATGGGATTCTAAAATCAAAGTGTTAAAATACAAGTCTTAAAATTTAATCTGACATCTCTCACAGTCAGTCTTGAACGATGATATAGGTGAGACAGAGTAATCCCAGTAAAATTACAGCAACCAAGTCTGTTCAGAACAAAGTTGTGTACTCAATACTCAAATGGAAAACACAAATCAATGACTCTAAAGAATGATTATTCTGTGTTATCACTGACTGTGGAGTCAACTGTAAACAATTTTTGCATCCAAAAAATTCCACATCATTGGATTTTAAGACTGTAAATAGTTCCACTGTAGGAAGAAATTATATTGAGTATAATTCCACACTTAAAAATACATGCACCCAAATAAAATTAGGTAAATTTAAGCACACTACATTGGGACTCACTTCAGATACAACTCTGGTCTCTTGAAATATTTCACTGTGTGTATAAGAAATCTATGAAAAATGAGCACTTAACTTTCTGAACTGAAATTAATGAACTTTACCACATTATGGTAATTTATTGAGATTCACCTGTACCTCAATTGCTCAAATGGATACACAAACATACTTATCCCAATATATTCACAAGCACATTGATATAAGACACATCTGGAGGGTTAGGTTAAAAACAAAAATCATTTGGTCTTTAGCAAAAGGAAAGCCGTGTGTGTAACTGGGCACCTACCCATTGTATCCCTTCACAATCTTTAGAATTCTCTCCTTCATATCCTCAAAGGGAACTGACTCCACATTGGGATTTGCAGGACCTCTTTGCTCAGGTGCAGAGGCTCTGAAGTCATCCATCACCTTCTCCAATTTAAACAGGAAGTAGTTCTTGAATTGAGGCCATTGAACTCTAGAATAAAGTTGTAAACCACAGGGGTTGAGATCATTGACTGTAAACTACACACACATGTTGCATATACACTATGTAAAGTTATTCTTTCGCTGTGACAGCAGTATGCATATCTTAGAGTCAGAATCAAATTCCTAGCAGAGGAAATAAAACGTGTTTGTGTGTGTTCTGTGGAGTTGTAGTAGCAGACATAATGATAGTGGTAGGAGTGGGCAATTCACCAGGCCAGCAATGTTCACTTACAAGGTCTCTCCAGTCTTGGCGATATGACATAGAAATTGTTCCAGAAGAGGAGATGCCTCCTTCTTTGATTTCTTATCAAAGTCTAGGGTGGGAAAAACATACATATATATATATATGTTACAGTCGGTTAAGAGATAAGTAGGCTCTGATTTGTCCTAGCTGTATTAACAGTTTAAACAGTTACATGAAGCATTGGTGTCAGGTGCACATAGAACTTGTTTTCAGGTCACTAGTGACATTTGGTCTGATGACGAGTTTACAGTGTTATCGACAAAACATAGCTTCCTGGTGTTGCTAACATTGTAGTTAAGTCTCTTGCTGGCTACGACTAGCTTCCGTTTAGCAGACTGGCTAGCAATATAGTTAGCCGCAACAGCGTAGCCGGCAAACTGTTTTTCACTCGCCGGTGACAGTGATCAGATACTTAATGTCTGACAAACATATTAATGAAAATTAGTTAAACGCCTAAAACTACAACGTTCGTGTTTGGGAGACAGAGGAGGGGAAATCATGATATAGTGGTTGGCTGGCTAACGTACTGAAGAAGAAGAAGCTAATGATTTCCGTCCAACTGCTCGTTATGTAGCAGTAGCTAAAGCTATTCACAAGAAGTGGGTAGCTAGCGACATTAGCCAGTCAGCCACACGCCGTTTATTTATTACATCGCAATTACGGAAGTGGGCTGCCCACCCGCGCACTGTCTACCGAACAAAATAACTAAAAGAATAAAGTGAAGTCACCTCTGAGTGCCTCTTGAAGCGAGTCAATTTCCATCACGTCGTTGCCCTCTGTCAGTCCCGTGGATGTAAAAGGCAGACTGGCGGCTAGCTGCTGCTGCTAAGCTACAGTCTCCCAGCCAGGCTAAGAGGAGGGAGTATTTTAATATGGCGCCGTGAGGTCACTGCCTGTACAGCACAACCGACAAGACGCTGCACTAAGATAAAAGGCAACTCCATTTATCTAATGGATTGAGTCATTTCCTTACGTTTACGTTGTCCCCAATCTCCCTCATGTTTACATTGCGTCTATACCTCTTACTTTTTTTATTGTATTATAAAATACCTTTATTGTAATAACGAATAATTAAATACAGTGGCACATCAGTATATACATAAGCACAGATACAGATGTACTTGAATCCATGGAAAAATGTTTACTTTTTTAATTAATCTATTTTTGCCCCCTGATTGGCTGACCCCCCCCCCCCCCCCCACACACACACACACATCACCATCTCCACAACAGAGACAAGCAGTAGATAACCATTGGCCGTCGTGTTAGGCTGTATAATTATATAATTTCGCTGAAACCGACCGACATTGCATTGTTTTATTTAGAAACAAGTTAACGACAGTTTCCAGTTTGATTCATTTGATACAATTAGACCATAAAGACACAAAGTCACGTTAGAACATCTGACCCATGTGTTCACAATATACTTCATATCACAAAATAAGACACTCACTCAAACGCACGCACATCAATACCACTGGTATTCTGGTATTCAAACACATGGCTGACACAAATAAACGGCACAGAATCAGCTGTAGCACATAGTAAGTCACTTTTCAACACTAACACTTTTGGTTTTGATTCACTTGGTCAGTGTAGCGTCTGTTGCTGTGTGTACAAACAACCATCCAGCCCTAGTCACATTCTGAAAGTGCATTTTAACATTCAGTTAAGTCCATATTCCCTCTATTGTACTGTATTTAACACTGTGATATTCTGCATTTGTAAGACAGACCAGGAACTCAAGACACTTCTCTTTCACACAGACTCACATTTCAAGTTATTTGCTGATAAAACATTCACATGATTTTTAACGAGTGGTTTATGGATCTCCTCCTCAGAGCAGTAAAGGTTTGCAGTTGCAGTTGACTTTTAGTGGATACCATGTTCACAAATGGGAAAAACACACATACTGTTGTACAGGACTGACAAAAACATGCCTTCAATTTTACTTTTACACTTATGATGAAGAGCTGATGTTTTAATTATTCTTAAAAAAAAACATCCATGCAGCCTTTGTTTACTGTGGCTCCCCAGCATTCTCATACATTTTATCACCAACTACATAACTGGGTTGAGAAACTTAACAGACGACAATAAGGCAGAGGGATTTCACGTCGTCACCGACCAGCACAACATGCTGTATACAGCAGGCTTCTTACCCATACAATCACTAGAGGGTCATAATGTTCCGAAGACAACGTTTTTCCACGTGTCACATGTAGAAGACACTGCAAACGCTGAACCACCAGTTCAATTTGGGAGAAGCTGATGTGACACGTAAGTCACAGCAAAACAGTCTTTTGCATTGTTTGATAAAACTGAGACTCCTCTGTCTCCATCAGTTACTTGTGAGGTCTGACGTGTTTGACCACAGTCTCCTCAAACACCCTCCGCATGGTCTTCTCTATCTGTTTGAGGAAGACTTGAGGAATTCGGCCACACAGCGTGTTGACTGTGTCCAGGAACTTGGTCTGGATGGGGTAGAAGAGGGACTCGAACATGTTGTCCTCAAAGGGAAACTGCACAGACACAGACAATATTACCCAGTGTCAGTTACTTTCAGTGTTAATGGAACACATCACACATAAAATACTATCACACACAAATTACCTTAACCGTGCTGGGGTAGGGTGGGTTCTCTGTTTATCATAAATTATGACACAGCTCATTTATAAGAGGCTTATCTCAGCAGAGCAGGGGCGGATGACTCTGCTGCCAGAGAAAACAAATTCTAAATTTAAAGACTGACCCAGATTGTTAAATGCAGGAGAGAAAACACACGAAAGCTGTTCTTTTCTCAGCTGATGTCCTTAAAGGGGCAGTGCAACAGTTTGAAAAAAAATGTGCTTCTTCGCTTAACTGTCAATCAGATCAGAATAAACCATAAACAAAATCAAAGTCATTTGTAAAAAAAAGAGAGTAATATATATTTATGAAAATGTCCATTATGTTACTCTAACTAACAATATAGAGCATATACTCTCGGTACTCTGTAATATACAAGCTCAGTTCCCCAATCTAAGGGGCTACTTCTGGGATGATAATGTACTATGATGCAAAGTAATATTAAACTACCTGTAGCTCATATTTACCTCCATCCATATCTTTCACTTATTTGTATTTACACTTCCCTGCACTTTACCTTGCACTCTAACACTATTCACTCTATTTCATTGCATTCTGTGTCCGTACTCAGAAAGAACGGAGGCTGTTGTTTAGAGCATTAGGGATGAACTACCCACTACAAGTATGATGTTCCTAATAAGGTGCCCCATGTGTATACATACAGTACACTCACAACATCCACCTTGCACTGTATGTGGGGTTTCAACAGAGGGCGCTATGTATCAGTACGGTTTTGTGTCACTTGATGCCCTACATGCAATACTCACATCATGTATTGCATCATAGATCACTTTAAATGCTGGCTGCTTGTCATCATGATACACTCCTCGGTTGCCATGGAGGATGGACACGCCCTCCTCCTCAGCGCCTTTACAGTTACTCCCATACATACAGTGATCCGGCCTATAGTTCCACTGGCAGGGAAAGATAGAGAGACACTCTGGAAAATGGACACACACACAAAAACACATTCCGTTATTACAACATACAATTTAGAGATTCATACATTTCCACTGAGATTGTTTGGACGACGACGTCAAGGCAGTGGTTTATAAAGTTTACTAAAAGTCATTGACCGACTTAATGAGAAGAATCTGTATAGACAGGCAAAAAGACATTAGACCACGCATCTGACCATCCACCCCCACAATTACCAGGTCTGAGTCAAAATAGTATCTGTCATCTGTGACCAACATCGATTAGACTGCATGTATATAACTGGACGGTTCTTAACAAAATCTGTAAAACAAACACACACTGTAGTGTTTGTGAGGAGCAAACTACTTATGCAGCCTGACACAGCAGAATATGTATGCACTGCACAGCCAGGAGCGTATGCTGTCACTCAGTGACTCTATCAAGATGGGCACACTGTTCCAGTGTCACCCTGTTCATTCTAATGAAGGTTCCTCACACTGTGTGTGCACTGCAACAGTTTGTTAGGTTTCTGCATTCAGTGGTTGTTTTACAGGCTGTTTCTGGCTTCCCCTGTCTGACTGGATGATATGAAACGCCTGGTGGTTCAGTAATAAATCGAACAAGAATAAGAACTCAGAATCCAGCAAGAAATTGTTTTTTTGCCAGGGCTGCAACACAGAAGGTACACACAAATAACTGAATGAAGCGAAAATATAAAAATAGTGTATAGGAAATCATATGCTAAATTGGCTAAATTGTTGCTTCAGATCAGAGCAGAGTGGCAAAGTGGGAATTTGCTTACTTACTTAATGAATGCAAGAATATAAAATACAAACGACAGCATTGATCCAAACATTGAGTTGCTTGCTTGAGCCCATTATAAAAAATATATTGTACAGTACAGTTTAATGAGCCCAGGACAAAGTATGAGATAACGTGCAAGGCTAAGGAACTTAAAATCATGTACAAAAATATGCAGACTTTTTTTTCCCTGTTTATAATTAAATAACATGACTCTTCCATTTTGATCCAACGTTAGGTCCTTCAACTCAAATCCTGATCTAAAGATCTTTAACATGTTTCCCAGATTGCACAACAAGCAATACAGGTTCGAAAAAACTCTTGTGGAGTAATGTGAGTATTTCTCTGGCGACGGCACCAAACAAACACTTGACGCTACAGGCTTGTCAAGCAAACACCAGCTCTGCTACAGGCTCTGAGCACTTAATGTCTACAGCTGGTTGCTGCAGCTGGAACTCAGTCTGCTTCTGAAGTTTGCTGCTGCCTTTAGCCAGATTCTCCTGTGCTTACTGATCCTCATTCATAACGCAGACTGGTTTATTTACATGGACGTAAGATCGTCAAACTGCTAAGGTGAAAATGTACAGACTGTACGTTAAGTATGTTAGTTTGGCTTCCATTGACCTTCAATAGCCATTTGCACGGTGTGTCTTCTGTGTGCTCACTGCAGCAGACATTAATACACTGTGGAGCGTACCTGGGTTGTAGTGGAAGATGATGTTGAGGAGGTCCTGGTCTCCCCAGGTGATGTGGTTCTTGTACTTCTGATAAAGAGGATGTAGAAGATCCTCCCACGACAGGCCGGTGGGGATCATACTGTTCTGAAATACCAACAACAATATTCACTTGCAAACAGCTCCAGCATTTTTTTTTCCTCTTTCCTTTATTTTTCAAAAACACATCATCAAAGGAGGAGCACATTTATATTCCGGCTACCATTTGCAATCTGCCGGCAGCGTTAAGAACTGGAGAGCTGCTGAATTGAGTTGTGAGGGCACACGTCTGTGATGCTGGCGTGGTAATCAGAAAGCTTCAATCACAGCCCACTCAAAGCACTCAGCCTGCGGGGTTAGCTCGAAGAAACAAAAACCATTCCGAATGCAAACGAGACATCACGGCTCACTTCAGATGTCAACTGATCACTGCAGAGGGAAATATGACTGTGTTTTGACCTTACTTTGAATAATGTGCTGCGGATCCTTGTGAGATTCATTAGCATGACTCCAGAGTTGACCCCTGTGACCCCGTAGAAAGGGTGGCGTGCAAAGCGGCTGTACCAGCCAATCTTGGGGACTTCGTGTTCTGGAGCCATTGCTGCAAGCTGAGTGCTGTTGAAGGATTTCAGGAGACTCCAGATGTCATCCATGGGCCGCAGGAACAGGACATCTGTGTCCACATAGAGTAATGAGTCTACGTCCTTCAGGATGACCTGCAGGCACAAGCGCAGTCATCAGCAGAATATTTATTATCACTAAGAAAAATGAATGGATGTGATTACATGATGGTAACAAACATTAAAGGGAATACATAAAACTGCTGTTGGTACATGTACTCAACTGCTCCATCTGCACACAATTTGCCAACAGCGCTCCCTCCACCACGGTGACTTGCATATAAATAGCTCGCAACCATAAAGTATGCAAAAAAACATGAGGTTCAGTTCAGAGTGGAGGTAAAGTCAGTTTAACAAAAAAACAACAAAACGCCAAGTTTCAGTTGATGTTTTGCGTAATGTGTCATCGTTTAGTGTGTCATTAAACATTAATTGTGAGCTAGTAATACACAAGATACAGCTAAGACCAAAGGGGATTTATTCAATATTACAGGTATCTGGTTGAGAGGGCACATCAAACTGTAACAATTAGTTGATTGGTTGATGGATATAAAGTTACAATAAATAAATGTTTTTAATGTTCTGCATTCTCTTCAAGGCTTTCTTTGAGATTTTTAGATTTTACAAGGCTGGTTGGTAACTGCACTGGCACTGATTTCCCAGATATTGACTTGCTAACTAATTTTTCAACAATAATAAATAACTACAATAATATAGTAAATTGTAGTATTTCAGAAAGCCTTTATTTTGATTTCAGAAAAATACCAGGACCTTTTCCATTGCTGATTCTTTTATTTGTCATAATGTTGTTATTTTAAAAAAAGACAGTGGAGGGGGCAGTTGAGGAGTGGTGTAGAATTCACTTCTCATCAGACACTTACAGTATGTTGTTGAGATAATTACTTCCAGTATCCACTGATGAATTAAGCTGTCAACGCATGGAAGAGAAATTAAACAGCCAGTTCGGCTGAGTAAAACTTGTTTTCTCAGAGTGGAGAAACTTTGAGAGTCTAAACAATATTTCAGACAGCACATGAAACTTCCCCATCATATAAGGACATGGAACATTATGTCTTACTTCATAGTTTAGCACAATCACTCACAATGTACCATTTCCAATATGCAGCACAGAAAGAGCTTCAGGCCTCCTCTATGGCTGAGTTAATGTTAATAAAGACAGAGCCAGTGGGAGCACTGGGCAGAGCTCAGTGGTGGGATATGAAACTATAACACACTGCAGTTTGCTTGACCATGGACTGTTAGTTTTTATTGCATTGTGTTCCTGACAGCAGCGAGGACCAGCTACAACTATTCCCAACAACCCCAAACAGAGCAGCCGACCACTGTTTCAACAACCTGAATATATTGTCTATGTGCTCAGCTGAGTGAGAAAACTTCTGCGCCAGTGTAAATAGTGCTTTGCAAATAGTGTGCTTCCATGAATGGATTATAAACCACAAGAATGGACTGAATGTGCACAATTCTCTCAGTGCAACTATAAGACCGAAGTAGCCTGAACCATACGAGAGAACGGTATCATCCACTTGGCTTAACGATCAGTTATCAGATCATTAGTTATGGTTGAAGTTCTGCTGCTTTGAGTGACACAACATCTATGAAAGCACGCAATAGTACTGAATCAGAATGGACCAGTCGATTGATTTATTTTGCAGGCATGAAGTCCTACGAATGCAGTAGTTGTTCCTTACAATGTCAATAGTAAATATTCATTGATTGCCTTGCAGCAAGAGAAAAGAAATACTATGGATCTGTATGACCTGCGATATGTGTTAATTACATGCTATTTCAACCCACAGCAGCAGGAAAAAAAAAAATCAATATGCAGCCGCAACCTTCGCTTGATGAAATTACTGGATTACATCCCTGGAGACTGTTTATGTGTTGAGTAAATGCTGCAGAAAAGGTGTTAAATCATCACTCACCAGGCCAGTAATTAATTATAACCGTATACTGGGACAAAATAAAGGGTGGGAAATGATGATTGAAATGACGCGGATTAATGATATTTTCCTCTGAATGCTGGCTAATCACATTATGCATGGCGACGGCGGATGTGAGGGGAGATAAGAGCGGAGGCCTTACGGGGAGGAAGAGTCTCTGAGCGGCACAGGGCTTGAAAAGCTTCTTCCACTCGTCAGCGTTCCCCACGGAGAAGGTGATGGGGTAGATGGTGTACTGGAACTTTGCAGAGACAGAGCGGGGCCACTGGTTCAGCTGGAAGGAAAGGAAGACGTCGCACTTTATGAAGACGGAAGTGTCTAATGGATGTCTGAGTAATAACAATCATTCTTCTGAAAGAGAATCTCCCTGTGTACACAGACTTGTCAACAGAAAACAACCGCGTCGGTAGACCAGCTAAAACAATGACGTCATGTCTGGAAGGTGATGTGCCAGATGTGAGCCCATACAGCTGCCAGCTGTCATTTCATTCAAAAACAATAGTCTAAACAAAGGAAGGCATCTTTCGACATCTGCAGTGTTAAAGCCTGTGTTATCTGACCTGTGAGATGCCGGATCCCTGTGCAATCAACAGTTTTACAGTTTGGCCTTGACACAGTGCAAGCAGTTGGTGATGTTTGTGCTGCCGGGGACAGGAGATCTCAGGGATCAGAAGAGATTGTCACTAACCCTTTCTGATGTCCCATCTTAACACCATGTTCCTACACACGCTCCTTGCGGAACACACCCAGCATATGCGCTCCATTACCTAGGCCTGGCACGACTCCCTGTCTACCACATGGGGATTTTTTTTATGACAGATGGAAATAATTTACACACACTTGACAGCAGGTTCGCAGGTTCGGGGTTTGGCTTTGAAGAGTTTAATGTGCTGTTTGAGGTCTATTAATTGGAGTAGATTTAACAGACTGTTAGTTACAGTATCCGTGTAAGTCATCGAAAACATGCCAGGCACCTTTTGAAAAGGTGACTTTGAAGTGATATATGGTGCCGGGGGAGAGGCGGAGTCATAGTGCCATGGTGATATATTATGCCCGAGCCTTGAGATAAAAGGATTATATGTCTATACGAGAGGGAGTCAGACAGATAGAGATAAAAGTGCTGTGATCTTGATGTCATCTGTGACAAAGAGAGAGGAAATGTCTAACGTGCATTAAATGATCAAACCCAGCATCCATGAATGAAACTCAAGAAAGTGCTGCATTTAGTCAACCATTCTGCGTTACCACATTTAATATGTGCCGTTGAGCAAACATTTGGACAACACACATTCATTGCTTCTTACCCTCTCTTTAAACTGTGGGGCCAAAGGGTCCTCAGCAAAAATGTGAAACCTGATCCTCTTGAGGCTGAACAGGAGGGCTGATTTCACCATGGTGAGGGTCTCATCCAGACGTTTCCCACAAGCCACCACAGCCAAGTGCATGACCTCTCCAGCCCGGGAGCGCTTCTTCACAGGCCGGGCTACGTTGCTCTGCAGTTTGCTGGAAAGGACACAACAGAGATGAAACGGGCACAGAAGGAGAACTAAATAAAGAAGAGGACGAACTGCTACAGTGGTTTGTCATCTTTCCAATGGAGTGTAAAAATAAGGGCATAAAGATAAAGATGGCCGCCATTCATCAAACATATAATGTGCAGGATCTGCTGTTTTCTCCACCCAGCAGTTTTGTCAGGGCTGAATGAGCCAAGGCTATGTGTGTGGGATACAGAGGGGGTGCAGATCCGTTTACAATCACCTACTTTACATTAACGTCATTCGACTCACTCATCGCTGGTAAATTGGCCTGAGTGCTGTGCAGCTTGTGGACACTGCAGCAGATGTACTGGACCAGAGTTGAGTGGAAACATACAAAATAAAAGCGCTGAAAGAATAAACGTCATTCGAAATCTCCATGAAGCAACATGGAATTTGGGGTTTCATGTTATGGTTTTGATATTTCTTGTTTACTTAATAGTCCAAGACTGATTTCTTTACGGCAGCATTAAGCGCTTTTATAATTCATACATTTTTATGCGAATTATTCCTCAAAATATACATCAACACTTCCCAGAGGAAACAGCCAGGTCCCAGTATTGTTACCAAGGTGGATGGGAGACGAAAACCTGGTTCCAAGTGTGGGTATATCCACTGAGTAACAGAATGTCAAGTTCCAGAGCATCGGTTCACGCCTGCCAGCAGGTCACTGCTGCTGGTCAAAGTAATGACATGTCACTTCATGACCATGTCAGCAAGAGACAAATTCGCTTTTGGCTTCATTAGGACCGAGACAGAAGAGACAAGGGAAGCGTTCAAGAACACAGCAGCTCGCCACATTCATCCCGCTGTCAGATGGATCACGTGCAAAGTCAAGGACTTCTCTGAAAGATGTGACATCTGTGCCTGTCAACACACACACTCAGACACACACACACACAGCAGGGTCCCACTAGACCTTGTTCTTCCATGCTCGATGGGCAAACTCATCCTGAATGTGATGTAAAAACATGCTTTCTGTTCCTACCACACTGTTGCTGCTGAGTTAAAACACACTCAGCGGTGCAGAATATCTCCCTCTACGATAAGAAAACATTCACACAATAGTGGGGCCTCGAGCTAAGGCCAATATTATCTACGTGCCCCCCCCCCCCCCCCCCCCCCCCCCCCCCCCATTATCTACGTGCCCCCCCCCCCCGCCACACACACACACACACGCACTCATACACACACTACATGGTTGTAATAACACGTACAACATAAATATTTTCACAGCCGTAGGGGGAGAAGACAGAAGGGAGAACAGAGAACCTTTTGTTTTAAGCATGCAGTGTTTACTGGGAGAACAGTGGAAGGAGGCAAATGGTTTTAGGTTTACAGACTGGGCCATTCCAGAGGGAAATGGATTTCCTCTGAGCCCGGAGGAAGCAGGGAGCGCACCATAAAATGGATGGGAAGAGAGAGGAGTGAAATTTGACGGGTGGGTTACGGGGCCAGTCTCCGAGCGTGACACTTCGTTTTCTGCATGGCTAAGGGACAATGATGAACTGCCGATTAGGACGAATGAGAAGGTGCTGAGAAATCTGTCCGCCGCGCTTCAGAGACTGGCGCTCTGACAAGGTTGTTGAACACACATTCCTATTTTCCCACAGAAATGCAATCCACATCTCCTACACAAGTATAATTATGTTGCACTTAGTCACGCAAAATAAACCCCCGGGAAATTATTCCTTTCTGCATGAAATTGGATTAAAAAAAAAAAAAGACAAAAAAAAAAAGATTAATTTCTTTGTTGCACAAAGCATGGGCTGCACCCATGATGTTTTGTGTCGTGGCAGGGTTCCCCACATCTGGAAGCAGTCAGAGAAGCACAAAAGAGGTACAAAGGGATTGAATTCATTACTGGCTGCAGAGCGAAGCATAAGAAGAGCCCTCTGCCTACAAAGCACCACGGCCAAGCTCCTCAGATGATTTAGGGAGGGGGGGGAAATAATGTCAAAGAAAAATGTGCATGGAGAGAAGAAAAGAGCAAAAAAGCATCTCGGAGGTATTTAATTAATCAGCAGAAAACTGGGTCATTTGGCCCACTTATATCACATACTGCATGTTTCCTTTGGCTAGAACAATGAATATAACAGCCATTCTACACTTTTTCTTTCTAGGCAGTTAGAAACAAACCTACAGATGCATCAGCTGCATATGACGTGATAGGTCCTATGCAACTGGTGACGCAGCTAAAGCCAGATGACTCAGACTACAAATGTGTTATTTCAGTTACCCCACCAGATCATCTGCAAATACCAGGAAGTCCTGTTGCATCACCTAAACCACATATGTGAGTCTTCGTTCACCCAGGATGTTCGGATGGAACCGGTAAAAAGGCTTGTGACAGACCTTTATTCTTCCCAAATTGTTTCCTATGTATTTGGGACCTTCTTCCATTGACTTCTCCCTATGAACCAAATAATTACAACACTATGGGCCGATGATGCACAGTTCCTGATCATTAGATGATAATTAGATAACATGGGAAGAACAAGGGCACAAGCAAAAAAAACAAAAAAAAACAACAAAAACAAATTCTGTGCCATGGTGGCATTAATTACCTGCTTTCCTTGTCTACAGCAGCCTTTCAGTTTCTTTGCTGTAAGTCAACACTCAAATTTGAAAGTGACAGTGGCATGGTTGCTTTCTATTAGCTATACTGTGCTTGACAGTTAAGCCTATATGTACAGCATATAGAACAGGTTTTGTCAGTTTGGTGGATGCAAATATGAAATTTGATCAGGCTATTACAGCAGAATATGTACTGCCATCATCTTGATATAAACATATACCATACAACATAGCTATAAAGCGCATCCCAGGTACTGGACTATGACTGATTCCTTCTGTCTCCATGGCAACTTTGGTGGGTACCTGAGGTATCAAAGTACACAATATGCTATAAGAAATATTGTGTGAGATCTATTATTTCAGAAGTATCTGCCAATAAGTTAACACGTTAGAAAGGACTATGTTTACATGGGCAGCAATCATCATTACCATCTAAACATCTTATCATGATCAAATGTGGTAAAGTATTTTGCAAGAGCATGACCCAAATGCATCTATTCCAGGCACCGATCCTCACATCAGTGTTTTTTTCACATTTACATTAGTGAGTCACTCCATTGTGCATCGCCCAGCGTAAACAAGAGCAAGCTCCAACTGTTCAAACGCTGACATCACACTACACTGTGAACTTCACAACAACAGCTCACAGTTTGTTTTGCTTGTTTGAGTCCAGAACCCTTAAAATCCTTTTCAATAACATCCAGTCAAACAAGAGAAATACCTGTGATGCTTGATAAATGACCTTAACATTTGCTGGGTCACAATGGTTATCTTCGTCCTATCAGAATTACATTTTGAATTTACATTTTTTTTTTGTTTTACACATGATTTGCCAGATTTGTAAAAAAAAAATCCTGCTTTTTTTTTTTTATCAATGCTGGAGACTTTGGTTTGGTTTCTCATTCCACACTCTCCAGGACTCATTCACTCCTAATTTAAAAGAGAGATTGCCAATATTACAGATATATCTCAGGACTGCACAGGACTGCAGCCTCTCCCACCAGGTTACACAGATAAACAGGCAGATTTCAAACCGCTTGCACAGAGTGTTCAGTCATGCAGGATGACATTTTTATAGCTATGCATAATGCCGCTGTGAGAGAGTGACTTCTTTACTGCAAGGAATGACAGCTTACTGCTAAACTCCATACAAAGTGACAGGCCGGGGGATTCGTTTCAACAGAAAGTATCAGCACCCATCTAATCCTGTAGATTCAGACAGTAATTCCAAGTAACAAAGCAGACAGAGGGCATAAATGTGTGTATTACAGTGTGATCACAGTAAAGGAATGTGTATCCTGCACGTTTAAATCATGTTCTTTTTATTCAAAAGGTTCAATATTAGCAATAAACAAACACTGTCAATTCATATGTTGATTTTCTTATTTTATCAACAATTGATTGGTTGATTCAGTGAGTTAAATGTCTACCTAAAAACATTTAATTTAAAATTATGAAAATCAGCAAAATATAAACTTTGGGAGACATATTTTATGTGATAAGTGATAATGAATGAATCATTAGAACAATTTAACATTTTTTAATAGATAAACCACTTCATCATTTGTCTCCAACTGGTAGACGGAGCTCTTCCGTCTATTTTTGGCCACAGGAAGCCGTGTGATGTGTCAAGAGGAAATGATATGATTAGGAAAAGCAGGGATGTTTGTCCATTAGGCACGCCACACAGGAAATCTGGACGGCGCTCCGATTTACACATGTCGCAGACTGTCAACAGCGTACTAGAAACAAATACGAAATCTCTGCCCTCACGTCACAGTTCACTCGTCTATTTATATCAGTGTCATCCCAACAAGTCATTCATCAGAAATGCTATTGATCGTTTTTCCAAGGATTGTGTGTCACCACCTGAAAGCTGCATGCTTCTGTTCCGATTCCTCTGGTGCTTATACCCACAAATTGAATAATAATAATAATAATAATAATAATAATAATAATAATATGTTCATGCATTCTGTAACATACAGTGTTTTGGAGGTGCTGGCCATATGCTCGATGTGTTTCCACTAATTACAGCAGTCAATCCTGAGCCTTTTCCAAACCTGTTAAACATGTTCTTTCTTTTTTTATAGCCACTGGTGACCCCTTCCACCTCATCTCCCTTATCAGTGCAGAGCACACATAGGGGAGTGTGGTTTCTCGGAGGACGTAAAGGTCCTTCCTCAATGCAACGCCTTGATGGCTTTTATCTCCTGCACCGTGTCCCCATCCTCCAGCCAGGCTTTGGTGTAGAATACATATTACTGGCTGTGGGCAGAGCGGGTATCTCTACAACCACACTGCGCTGGCTGGTGTGGCGGCGCTGGCATTCGACCCAGGAGGAAACAAGAGGGATGGAAGAGGCTGAAATTAGAAAGCTGGGAGACGTAAGAGCAGCAACGTGCTCCTATCCTTGGACAGAAATAGCGCCTGAAAACTCTGCCCTTGATCAAACATATGAGCGACTGTGACAAAACTGTGTTTTCATCACATCGCCTGTCAAAGTGCAGGTTCCAATTAGTATCTCATCATTGCAGAGAGACTACTCAATAAACCATTCTGAGCACATTTGTATCACTAATTAAAGTACATTCTTGTCTTTTCAATGTGACCTTTGACCCTTAAAAAAACAAAACGATCACAACAGAAAAGGCCTAGAAACACCAAGGGTCAGCAGATCTAGATTTAGAGGTCATGTATTGTCAGGCTGCAGTAGTAGTCTGATGTCCTCTGTGTGTACACACTGCCAACACTTCCACATGATCACATCAGTCCTGCTGCCTACACACACACACACACACCTCAGTCACATACTTCAGCGACAGTCCACCAAACGACACCACACTATTGCTATAAGAGGCAGTCAGGCAGATGTTCGATTGCTGGAGGTGTCTCCTGACAGCTGGGGCTCTCGTGAGAGCGGTGTGCTCGTGCATCACTCTTTAACTTCACTGCGGCGATGCGTTCAAGTGTCCGGGAATAATGAGAGCCGCGGAGATCGAGCGCTCCTGATCGCCTGCATTTGGAGAAACAAACTCCGCTCACCTCTTTCCGTGTGCGCTGCCTCCTTTACCCGCCGCCTTCGCCTCTTTCCGCCCCCTGAGAGTCTCCCCCGGCCGCACGCCGCCTCCAGCCGGTGCTTTGCCCGCAAACTTGGCCGCAACATCGCGGCCGAGCTCGGGGGGCGACGGGGAAGAGTCTCCGCGCCCCGGTACAACTTCCTTCAACAGCGGATCGTCCGCGGCGTTGCCCCCCCAAAAGTACAAAAGTAGGAAAACTCCGAAACACACGGCGATCACAACTACTTTGCAGTGGATCCGCATGGTGAGAGCGACTTGTTGCGGCTGGAGGAGGCGGACTGAGCCCCGCTCATGTCTGCGGGCGAGGGACTGGAGCCCGGGCTGACATGTTGTTACCGTCCGTCGCTGGCATTTTCCTCCAGATGGTGATGATGATGGAGAGAGAGGACGAGCTCCTCATCGTCCATGGAGGATTAACACAGGCAGGCGGGGCCTCCGCGGCATTACCGTAATGACGCTGCTGTTAACGCCAGACATAACGCTGGAATACTTTATTTTTTAAACATTATTTGATTGTAGTAGAATGTATTCTTCATAAAATAAAATAAAAATGTGAACGTGTAAAACAATATTTTCTATGGAAATCAACCTTCCGTTTAAAAGAGCTTTATCAATTAACTTGAATCATCTGAGCTTACTACTGATCGTCACCCTGGTAAACATTGCTGTTTATAAAGTAAGTTTATCTAAAATAACAGTATTGTTGTTTTATTTATTCCATCAAATTCATTATAAACTTCCAGATGAAACTGTCTTTAAATGCATCACTACTCAGCAGTTGTTTATTCAATATGGCTTTTAGGCTTACACACATTGAAAGAAAGGTAAAAAGAAAAAAGGTACCTGATTAATAACTACTATTTTATCATGTCATATGTATTTGTGCGGTCCACAGACCTAAACGTCATTACGAGGGGAACATTTATTTGCTCGTTGTATCTGTGTACTACGGTAAAAGATAGACGCCCCGCGTTAGAGCTGCTTGTAGTGTGGGGTTGTTGGAGTAGCTGTCCCCCTGGTGACTCACTGTACATTCCTGATAACTTAGAGAACTCTGCGTGTGCTGTTTCCCCCCGTTTCCACATCACGGACAGTTTCGACTGCAGCCAGCGTCAACAGTAACGGGAAGTAGGTATGTGTATGTGCGTTAGCTTGCACTGCGGCTGTCCTGTAGCAAACCCATCATGTGTTAGCATAGATCACAGGCTAATAGCAAGTTAGTGGGAAAGGAAACTTTATAAATACGGTAGCTCTGTGTGACATGTCTGCAGATAACTGCGTTATGCCCTGTGACTTGTGGATTTTCAGCGCTCACACACAACCAACCGTTTTTACTCACAAAACGCGTACTTTGTGGGATTTAGTAGACGCTAAGTCCATATATTAGCTCTTAATTAACGCTAGTTTTGAGTAAATATGGGCGGAATATGACGGACAGCTAATTATAGACGACTTTACCTAGAAATAGATTAGATTGGATGGTGAGAAATAAACACGATTGCGATTCAGCGATACTTCGTTATATGCCCCAGGTTTCCAACGTAGTTTGGTGTGAGAACATATGTAAACAAAAAAGGATGTCAGGAAGGGACCAAGCCAATTTAAAGCCAAATGTAAAGATTTCTCTTGTTAGTTGCTGCAGTAGGAAACAAATTGTTTACATCTGTCACCATCAGTATGGCACATGTGGTCCGCTGCTTCCGGGCACGTGATCAACTCCAATAACACTTAATTGAGACAGCCACAAGGTGGCACGCTATAGTCAGCTGGGCAGTGATTCATGTGAACAGATGCTTGCAGTTAAATCTGATGCTGTACAGACGAACTGGAATCTCATTTTCTCCCCATCATTGACTCCACAGGTCTGATTTTCCATTGTTATTCATAATGATAACTCCGGCCTTTGACCTGAGCCAAGATCCTGAATACCTGCTCCTCAGTATCCGCGTGCCCTACACCAGAACATCAGAGTTTGACATCTATATTGATGGAACAGATTTCAAGTTCTATGCCAAACCCTACTTTCTTAGGTGAGTTAACTAGTTGGCATGAACTGATTTAACTATATAGCCTGATTAGTGGTTGAAGTGGAGGGTAATCGAAATAGTTATTTCCTGAGCTGTTTTTCCAGGCAGGAAGAAGCACCATCTGTGCCATCTGTTTAAATGGAATAAATGTTTGATGTTGTGTGTGTGTGTGTGTGTGATTAATAAAGTACCCCTGATTCTGATTCTGATATATCTTCTAGGTTAACTCTTCCTGGAAGAATAGTGGAAGATGGGAGAGAAAAGGCCAAATTTGACATTGATAAAGGTAAGTTTGATTTTTATATGAAGTCAGTGTGTAATGGTGTTAAACCAGCGTGATTCATCTTTCCAGTGTCATGGGGTAATACATAGCAATATGTGAGTTGATGTATTTTAATAAAGGTACTAACGGATAATGGTAAATTTAATTCACAAATTAATCATTTTGTCCCGACACTATGATATAATAGAAATACTCTGACCTAACATACTTTGATGGTGCTGGCTAGGGATAGATGTGAAAAAGTAAAATATATGTGATGAGGTGTATGGAGCTATGTTTTAATAAAACAGCGGTGAATCTGTTCATTGCAGCGTTTCGAAGACAAACATGTGACTGTTACTGTCTAACTTTAGCCCTTCTTTAAGATGCTTTATATTTCCTGATCACGGATTCTGCTGTTTTTGTTTCCAGCACAGACTTTTCTGTTTCAGTGCTCAGAGACTGTATTGAGCTGACATTAACATGAGCTGCTGTCAACTTTTCCTGTTACCGACTAATGTGCAGTGGGTTTTAGCAGGCAGTCGTCTCTCGCACAAATCTCCCAAGAATACACAAAACAAGTCAGGATGTTTCATAAGTTAGTCAAACAAGCCGTCAAAACAGGCAAACTGACTTAAAGGGATGTGGGTGATGGTGCTGTTAGATACTTCCCTAGAGACACACACGCACAGACAACACACAGTGTCTAGTAGGGTGTGTTTGATTTTCACTTTGCTCCCATCTTTGCCAAATTTGTGGATTTCTTCACTATTCAGTATTTCGTTCGCACCAGACAATGAAGGGCAATAACAACAAAAAACATCAATATTAATGATGATCATGATGATGATGCTGATGATTATGGTAATAATGAGGGCATCCTTAGAGTTAGAGGACTTGGTGGCAAGTGTGAGTGTGACTTACAGCTGGGATGTGTCAGACTGAGAGCAGGTGTGTGATTGGCGTGCGGTTTATAATTTGTAGAGAAGAATAATAATATGCTCATGTAATAAATAAAGAAATGTCAATTTAAAGCCTTTGAGAAACAGGTTTGACAGATTTTATAGAAACAACCTATACATATTTGGTGAAAATTCAAATGTATATCTAATTTACTGCTGCATAGCAAATCTCCTGATTTAAAAACACAGAAAGTCCTGATTTAAAAACATGGCTAATATCCATGGTATTACAGTAGTGACCAGTAAGAGATGATTGCAAGATCCTGGATCATGGCTCTAATAGCAGTCAGTGATTGATCCCCAGGGTGTCTTTAGTTTGTACTTCAGTCAATCAGCCAGAGTAAATGAACCTACTGATCATGTTATTTCAACCCTTTTAAGGAGCTGCTGAAACTATCTGTAATGTCATAATGATTACAGCCTGCAGGCTGCCTGTACATTCACTTTTCACAGTGACACTGACAGGCAGCTCATACAGCTTTTTCTATATAATTAATATATAATTAGCAAATGAAAAACGACTATTGACATGATGTTCACTGTTGTCCTTACATTCGTCTCTGTCACTTTGATCCGTCTTCAGCATCATCCGTTGTAATGAAGTTGTCTTAATGGAGACGTCCGCCTTATGGACCCTGACACTTCATTGCCCGTCTGTCACCATGGCCCCAGTTAACACTCTGCGCCTAAATAAGCCTTTAACATCTGCTAATAAAGAGCTGCTAATGAGCGTCCTTGTTTAGACGTATAATGAGCAATCATTATAAAGATCCTTCTTCCCTTCGCCTTTCTGCAAGGCTCGCAACTCAAGCAGTTTGTCAGCTTCTGTCGTAAAGCCTTTGTAAGCTTTAACACTTGGGTGCATTGAAATTTTATGGGGTCTTTAGGCGACCATCAGATTATCTCTGGTGCAGGCAAATCATTTTTATTCATCTGTTCACTTTTAACAGCAGTTTGCAAAGCAGCTACTTAATTTTTGTAGTCGGTGGCCACTGTTGCTTGTAATAAAAAATACTTTCAAAATCATATGTGGGACTGAGTCAAGTGTCTTTTTTTTATTGAGTGCTTTAGTAAGGCCACTGAACAATCTTTTATGTGTTTCTCATTTTTTTTCTTCTTTCATGCTGTGTAATGTGTATCAAGGATGTTTTTTATATTTACTTATTTCTTTGATTCACACGGTGAATCAAAGCTTTTAAAGAGAATGTCACATTTTCATGTAAATTAAATTAAAAATCATTAAAAATTTCTTAAACCTACCATTAACTATTTTGTCACCCGTGTATCTTATTAGAACGGGTATCAGTTGTTGAAAATAAATTTCAAAACATTTTATTTAGATTTGCATTTGCCTGAACTTAATGTGACATTTTAAAAAAAGCTGATTTTCTCATTTCTCATTTCCATCAGTATCATCAGACCTGTTCAGCAAAAACTGACAGCAATATAATAAGTAGATCTGTAAAAAGGCTTACATTTATTTGCAAATGATTATGTGTTCCTAAAGGTTTAAAGCCCTGAATGTCCTGTCATGTTGTAGGTCTCTTCACTCTGCGGGTCCCTAAGGAGACAGGCGGGGAACACTTTGAAGGACTTCAGATGCTGACGAGTCTGCTCGCACCGAAAGGCTCCCGCTCAGCAAGACCCCTGGTAGAAGATTTAAGCGCAGGTAAATCAGTTCTCTACGTGAACATCTTTGTTAACCGGAAATCATTTTCAGTGTAGAGATATGAGAAGTATGAAGAATTTTGCAGTATTCGCCTATCACCAACAAAGATCACATTTTTAAAGGGTGCGGTGAAAGTGTAGGAGAAGAGGAGGATGAAGAGGAGTTTGACTGGCAGGTTGAGCAGGAGGCGTATAAGGAGAGCTCAGCGGAGGAGCTGAGAGCCCAGCAGAAATACGGCTTTGGCAATCAGAGGTCTGGAGTGTTTGCCAGACTACAGGTATAAATCCATGGATTAAGATTCTTCCCCGATCTCTGAAATACTCCCATCCTTAATAACAAGGTTTAGACAAACTCTGCCCATTAGGATTAAGGGTTGTTAACACAATACCACGAGGGCTGACATGCTGTTAATGTCCTGACAGGAGGAACTCAGTGATGTGGTTGATGTCAAGAACCCAGAGGGAACGACAGCAGCAGAGCGGAGGCAGGCCAGGCTGGAGGCTGAAGCATCTGCCTTTTCGCCTGACCACTACCTGTGAGTTTATCAGAGAGAAAACCTCTGGATCCGCTCAACACATGCAGCTTGTTTTTCTTTCTGGGCTGGTTCTGTCTGTGCCATGTGTTGCATGCGATTGTGTCATTGCAGAGCTGATTTTTTTGAGGATGGTGAAATAAAAGGACTGCTGAAGTTTAGGCCCTGGTGGGCAAAGCTGAGTCCTCCCACGCAGCCGGACGGAGAAACAGGTGAGATCATTTCTTTACAAACTTGATTGGTAGAGCGATTTATCTGATTTATCCTCTATGGAGGTAAGTAAACATGAGAAGACTTGCGAAATTGGACTTTTTAAAATGAACTGTAAATTCCCACTCTAAGGCTAAAAAAAAACAAGTTATCACACATCACTTGTTTATCAATGTTGATGACTGGATTTTTGTAGCAATTTAAATTGATCTATAAAGTAGTAACTGAAGGCTACCAGAAGGTGGCATGAAGTTGCAAAACTTTGAGAGGGCAATCATGCTTTGTTTATGTTTTGACCAAATTGAAATAAGCTTGTTTACCGCTCTTTAATTCCAACTACCACTCCAATACCTCCATCAGGAGCATGAGGTGGGAACTGTATATGTCGAGGTCCAAACAGGAATCAGTTGGCTGGACTTTTCGTCTGTCAGGCCCAGACATTGTTCTCTGACAATGTATTAAAACCCGAAGGACACACAAGTCCTTTTACTGCCCCATGTCAGAGGAAGGTCAAAGCTCAGCGAGTGGATTAGACCTGCGCTCCCTGCCAAACAGCCTCAGGGCTCCTCAGCCAGGAAAAGCACTTGTCATTATGAGCAATTGAACTTGGACCTCCCCTGTTTATGGCATCGCTCTGGTGCCTGTTGACCAAATAAAACAGCGACAACTGCTGAGATTAAGAAGTGTCAAGGCAGTAAAGGCCAATATTTCTACTGTTGTTCATGCACAGTCATTTTTCTCTCCAAAGTTTGTTTTCGTTTTGCAGTGGTTTCCAGTCAAAGGCACATTTACGTCGTCTAAGTTGTGCCACTTGTTGAATTGAGGCTCCATTTCTCTCGTCAGTGTCTTGTAGGGGAGTGATAGCGTGTGAGGCCTCAGCGCCGCAAGAGGCTCTTTAACTGTACCACCCAGCTCCTCCAACAGCCTGCTAATTCCTGCACTTCCACTGTTTACGCAGGCACGTGGCTCACAGCCACAGCCGATGTGGAATGAGTGGGTGCTGCACGCGGGAGAGACGATTCAGATTAAACAGATAGCATTATCACAGGAGGGAGTGAAACTGGTCCTGTTTGCTGCCGGTGCGAGGACCCGGCCGCTGACTCGCAGCCATCAGTCAGAAAAGCGAAGGCCATTAGCTGCACTCTGAGCTTAGACTCCCTGGAACATTACGGTTCCCTGTAGCCCCACCGACTCGCTCGCCTCATTCTGCATTCAAAGACTGAGTGCCTCAGTCAGGAGCCCAGGCGTAGATAAATGGGCCATATTAAACTTAATGGCTTGATTGACAGGTGGAATAGCATTAGCCACAGCTGAGTGTGAAGAATGGCGTCGGTCAGGAGATTAAAGCAGCTTGCCTTTAAATCTTGAAAGCATGCTTGCGATTTTAACTGTTTGTCATATATTTTAAATGGGGAACTACAACTCCAACGCCACGTGGGTTTTTTTTTTTAAGCTTCCCCCCTCCTCCTTCACTTTTGCCTAGTCTGATATATATGTCACCTGACAGATGGATGTGGTCGCAAGTGCTAATGAAGTAGAAAGTGGCCCCTTTGTGCTCGCCAGTGTCAGGGCCAGCAACCTGACAGGCCACAGCTGCCCACTGGAGGCCCGCATTCACACATTAGCTCAGGCTAAACGGTCCTGACAGCTCGGTCTCTTTATCCGCTCCACTTTGTTTTGGCTACGTTTAGAAATCTGACCTTTGACCCAGATAGCTCCGTCATTATTATGGGCTACTTCGACACAATCCAAGCTTACACATTGAGGAGACTGTATTATTAAGTTCCCTTTGATTTGCACTTGACGTGATCGCAATGTGTGCATGCACACAATCAACCATATCAGCCGTCCAAGGTCATACTTTGACCTTTTGCATTTGTGAAATTCTGGGACCGTTTTCCATCCCGCAGCAGTGTTTTGACGAAGCATATTTACTCCATGCCATCAGGCCATCTGGATCTGTGGAGAGCACGGATGAGCCAGGCTGCCTTCCCAACTGGAGAAATTAGGTCAGAAATTAATTTGCAAGCAGGAGAAGTCCACATTCTCTGTGGGCTAATGCCTGCTGGAATTGATTGGCTCCATAGTGCAGATGAATGAATGTGGTGTTGGGCAGATCTGTCCAGACTGCTCACCTCATCTCACCTCACTGCCTTGGCTGCAAAGTTAATAGAAAATATATCAGCATTATGAGGCTGCTATTTCCAACCAGCAGCCGGGTATTTGCTCTGCTTGCATGGAGATTTTCCATTTAGTGACTGTGGATATCAGGTTTTAATTATAATATCTGAGCGTGTGTTACTTCAAAACAGATGGCGCTCGTAACCACAGAAATCTCCAGGTGAATAATGTGTAATTTCTTACCGTAGAAAATTAATCTATTGTGTGTTTTTAAGGGCTTGTTTGTTGATGTTTTTTTGTACTGAAATAATACACGTTGCTTGTGACTCAGTGTGTGGCCATCATTATTTTTTTTTAAATGACATTCTCTCAGTGTAGGAAGGAGAGTGTGTGTAGATGTGGGTGCACAGGCATGTGTGTGTGTGTTTTTGTCTGTGTGTGTCCTGCTCACTCGCTGCAGCTGCATTGGCGAGGTAGCATCTGCAGGGAGCTAAAAAACTGACGTAATGCAGCGGGAATCTCCTGCCCAGCACAGCCAAGTTCCCACTGCAGCCAGAGAGATCAATCTGAAGTACTGTGTGCATGTGTGCGTGCGTGTGTGCGTGCGTGCGTGCGTGCGCTGTCCTCCTGCAGAAGGAGGAGGCAGTGCTTTCAGCCGTTTTATAAGGTGCTGGTTAAAAGATAAACAAGTTGAGTTACAGCGCGTCCCTGCAGACACTCAGTGCACCTCTCAGTACTGAACGATACCGAGAGCTTAAATGGGATTGCAGTCTGTTTGTGTCGCCTCATTAGGCTTGCCACAGATCCCCATTAAGCAGATGTCTCTTTTAAAAGGCTATAGCTAATGAATGTGCAAAGACTGGGAAACCAGAGCTTCTAAAATATTGTCATTTGATGGAGCTGTGAATTTCAGAAAATTGTCAGAAAGGAGCTTGGATTTACTCAGCAATGAATGGGTGTATTCATTCATTTGCTTTGGTCGCTAAGGTTCCCGACTCGTGTGCTCCAGAGCAACTCTAACATCTCACACACACATGCAACTATGCATCAAAGGGTACATTTATTGTCCATTGTGGTGCACGTTCACATTTTATTCTTTATGACTAAGCGCATCAAACCAGTTTAATTAAGCTCAGTGTTGTAATGCGACATTAAGCCACATTGTTATCCTCAAACATGGAAAAAAATCATCCGTTTTATCTCCGCAGTTGTGTTCAGATGATGACCGTCGGGGAGGCGAAGAGAGTTTGCAAAGTCAGACTCCTTTTGCCTCGTAATCAGTAGTGTATGTGTACACAAGCGTGTATTCAACCACCAAACCAGCACGACTGCTTCTCACACCCATTGCTGGATTTTTTTTTGTTTGCTGTTTACAGTGCAGTCCTTTGTCTCAGTCTTTGACATTAAACTGCACAAACGTCTAACTGTAAAATCTCTGTTCTCGTGCAGCTGTGTCATTCACCGATGATGAGAAGGAGCAGCTGAGGAAATTCACTGGCCGCTCCTACCTGCTGGACAAGACTTCCCGCTGCCACGTGTGGCTCAGCCTCATGGACATCCTGCTGGCTTATTGCTATGAAGTGCGCTCAACAGAGGGCGAGCACAATGTGAGTGAGAGTGTACGTGTGCGAAGAGGCGGCTCCTCATAAGCGGCACTTAGCCTTGGATGACAAAGCCCTCGATCCCCAAATCCTTTAGACCCCCTTCCATTTCATTCAGAGCCTTAAGAGATTACAGCAGATCCACGAGCTCAGCTCAGGCCTCTCCGAGTCATCCCTGTGAGGGAGCTGACGGGGGAAGGTGCAGAGGGGCAAGGTGAGGGAAGCTGACTTGGTCGTTAGGAGGGTGCGATGGGAACACGAGAGACAGTTACTACAGCAGAATGTTGAATCAGAGGCCAGCTGTGAAAACACAGTCTTATCAGACATGACGGTTTTAATTTCCATTTGGGATATTATCATCTGGAGGGAGTCCAGAACAAGTCCCTCGCTTCGTTTCAACATGTAGCCTATTTTATTTTGTGCACCAGAGCAGCTGCTCTCTTTTTGTCCTAGCTGAATTTACTGTTTCTCTTATCGACCGTTTCCTGTATGTTATTGTTATAACGAGTGGTTCCCTCATCCCCGCAGGTGGAGTCAGCATGGACCATCAGAAAACTCAGCGGGACCCTCTGCTGGCTGGAGGTGAGTTAGTTATTGCACGTGGACATGTGATGTGCTGCAGTGACTGATTTAAGATTGCAGAATCAGGCTGTGAATTAAATAGGAACAGATGCACACATTCTCGTTATATGTTGCTGTAAATCTGTCAGCGTCGTAGTTATCTGTTATTCATGGTTAGTTTGCATTGTTTGCCTTAATTTGCGACACGCTGGTTTTACTGTGCTGTGCTTTACTGTCACACATCAGATAGAAAACGTCAAATAGCCTGAAGTTTTCGATTAAACAAAAACTCTTGAATGAAATGGAATAATAATCCAATTAATTGCATCACTTTGCTGCAAATTAAATAAAAGGCAGCTGCAGGAAATTGTTATCCAAAAGTCATTGTCATTGCTACTCCTTCACTTTGTGTTGTGTTGTCGTGCCAGGCAGATTTAATTCATTTCTTTTCCTCTCTCACATCGTCTCTCGCCATTTCTCCTTGTAATACTCGGACTCGTTCATTGTGCGTCTGCTGCATACATTAACCCTGCATTTCCCAGATATGAACATTTTGGCCCAGTTTCATCTGTTGCCAGTAGTAAGTCTGTGGTGATAAATCAAGTACTGAGGGTATTTGTATGAATTTCCATTCCCTCCTCCCATTTTCTTGGAATACCTTAAAGTACAATTGCATCAGCAAATGTCATGTTTTCTCTACTGCTTATTTTTCCAGCGTAAGGACGTAAGGACTCAGTGTTGTCCTTACGTAAAAATAGCACTCCATGCATCCATATGGCTCCTTAAAAACACAGTGTTTTTAGTAAAGCTCCTCCAGAGTGTGGATCTGCTTTGGTTTGCCTTGGTTTCCATCTTAACAATCATTCTATTCAGGCCTCCTCTCAGTATCGCCTCTGGTTTTATATTGCAAGTAAAGAGCAGACATTAGCACTCAGGCTTTTCAGGCAGGTGCTCATGAACAGATGGGACTGATTTCCATCATGTTACAGATGTAAAGTTAGACCACATGTTGGCAGGGCTTCACACCACCTTGGGAGAAAAGCAACATAGCTGTTGCTCTGCTAACCTGTAATATAGCCAGTGTCATTGCCATGAGGATCATTAACAAATATGTTTAATATTTGCAATTTGTCAGGAAAATATAAAGACTGTCACCCCTGTGTCTTGCCCTCATCTCCACATGAAAATTGTCCTTTTGGCAAAAAATTCAGAAACATTAGTTCTTATGTTGGTGAAGTCTTGACCTCCTCAGACTTTCCTCCATACACCATAGACACAGCTTCGGTTAGTTTTGGCAAAAAACTGCTTGCGAAATAGGAATTTCTAATATGTAAATATATCTCATCTTTTTTTAATAATGTAAAAAAAAACTTGCTTTGTCATCACTGCTGCAGTTTTCTTTTTTCTTGAGTAGATTCAACTGGAGGTCTTTGAAAATCCCAACTAACTAATGTCAACATTTTACAGCATATATCAGCAGTTTTCTTTATTCGTGTATCCTCTTAGACCTGCTTTCAACAGCAGCCACTGAACAAAGATGTTTTGACTGTCATTGATGTGTCATAGATTGTATGTGTATGTGTTGTGACGTAACCTGATCAGATGGGCTCTTGACATGAATGTGTTTCACACATACATATTTACACTGTGTAAATACGTTGACAGTTGAAATTCATGTTCAGAGATGCAGCAGCGACTGCTGTGAAATAAACAGCACAGGTCTGTGCTTTGGCATGAGCCTATTATGTGACCTGCAGGGAGTTGTCTTTTGTTGGATTTGGCACCTAACCTGTGTAATAGCAGGAACAGGTGTTCCCGATACTCCGAGAGTAAGTGTGAGGTGGTGTGTTGAGCCTGTCTAAACTGCCACTTACGCATGCATGTGTGTGTTGGGCTGTGTGTCTGTCATGAGTTACCTTTTCACTTTGAATGATGGACACGAGGACATCAGCTGTGTTCCACATTGGGTCAGTAGTTAAGATTAGGATTAGATTAAGGATTAGAGCCAGGTGGTAAGCAATAAGAATGTAGTGGTTATGATTAGGATAATTCTCCAGGAAATTGATGCAAGTCTATGTTAATTCTCCAAAAGTGACCGACCGTGGCAGTAGAATTGGAAAACCGGGATTTCATCCGGATCACTGTTTTTAGATAAGCTCCTGGAAGTCTGTTTTCACAGAGACCTGCCAAAACAGCAGGAGATAGTTAGGACTCTCTCTCCTCCATCGGCTGATGATGGCTTCATCAAGGTCACAGTTACTGTTGAAATATTCACAGACTCACAAACTCTGTCTCTGTATCCAGCCCCGTATTTGACTATTCACTAATGTAGCACGACCTTAACGAACAGATATGAATTAGTGCCGATATTTCCAATCTTACCCCGTCGCATCACTCTCTGTGACAACAGTGTGAACACGGTTGATGGAGACCATGTACTTGAAGAGACAGGCCTTCATTAGGCCTGGGACTCATTTAAGGTCACACCTCACCACATAGTTGGGAAATGGCTCCCAGGGCACCTCTGATCATACTTGAGCGTTCGTCCCAAAGCGCCCTCATTAGGCGTTAAGCTTGCACACAAGGCCATCACTTATGATCAAATCATGCTCGACGCACTGTGGGGCTTATTATAAACAAGCCGGGAATGGACGGTGTGAAGAGTTTGCCTAAGCGTTTGAGGTGGCTGCTTCTCTTGACCTTGACCACTGTTTGAGAGGTAGTAGCTGTCGCGCATGGTGACAGCGGAGTAGAGAACAGTCTCCTCCTGCCTGGCAGCCCTTCACTGCTCGTCAGTCAGTCAGCACAGCTGTCAGCTCCTATCGACAGGCCGCCCCACTCCATCACGCCGTTCCCCGCTCCCCGCCTCCCCCGTCTCCTCCTTGTCTCTTATCCTTCACTTTCTGCTCCACAATAGATTCCTCCGTCTTTGACTGTCTGTCTGTCGGTGTCGCTGCCGATATCAGCCCTGCTTCCTCACTCCACCCTCCTTCTGTGCTTATCTCCTCTTTATTCTCTCACTGTCTCTCTCTCTTGCCTGGCTCATGCCTAACATTATCCTTCCCCCTACCACCTAACCCCCCCCCTTCCATCTGCTCTATGTTTACTTGTCCTCAGTTGACTGCACTGGTGTGACTGCGAGTCCCCACACACACATCCACACACACCCGGCAGCAGCAGACCTTATTTACACTCTTACTAAACAAGCCCAAGGGAGAGCATGATCCCTGATGACACACACACACACACACACTCAAAAGCTCGCAACACGTCCTTAACGAGGCACAAAGAAAAGACGAGACGACGGATAGTAATCTGCGCTCGTGTCTCCGGGCGGCGTGTCCATTAGTGCAGAGAAAGTCTGAGGGGTGTGGAGGCAGTGATTAAAGAGAAGCTGCGATTAATTGGCCGGGGCTGCGGAGGTGTTTAAGAGTTGCAAGCCCTTGTTTTGGCAGCTCTATAATTGAGGAGTTGTTAGGAGTAATTAGAGCAGCAGAGAGTGCGATGCACTCCAATGAGAGGCACACATCAAATCAATGAGAAGGTGCAGAGGGAAAGTCCTGGGCAGAAGATGCTGTTGCTTGTTACAACAGCTCAGGATTAATATAACTTCTCCTCAGGTGGATTTTCCTACGACTTTGATTGTTTGCGGATATTCCCAGTGTAAGGAGGATTATCTTTCCATTTAAGTAATGGATAGTTAGGTGGCTGAATCGTTTGTAAGAGAAATTGAACAGCTGAATATTTTCTTGGCCTTCATGATTGTCTGTTTTACATCAACAACATAAGAATAAGGTAATGAAGGGTTTCATTGAAAGTAGTTTCACCAAATTTTTGCTGTGTATTTATGGCAACACACCGACTGATTCCCATTCAAAATCATTTGTCAACTTCTTGCTGCTTTTTTGGGGGGGGCGACGGATAATCTTTTTGTCAGTTAGATCAAAAACCTGACAGCGTTTTTGTGTCTTGTTCTCTCCTTCACAGACGTACACCTCCTTACAGGACGTCCTGGTGTCTTTTGGACGGAGGGTTCTGTGTTATCCACTCTACAGACACTTTGCACTGGTCTCTGTAGCAGTCCGTGACACAGCAAAGATTTTGCAGTCAGGTGAGTGTGGGCAATTGTCCCCAATCACCACACACACACACACACACACACACACACAAACAGACTCAGAATCAGGCTTTGCCACAATGACCTGCCACCTCTACAGACCAGTTGTGATGCTACGGTGTTCATTAGTGTGTACTCTGTGTGGGCTTTGTGGTTCTTGTGCTAAAACTATTGGCTTCAGCTAAATCAAACCTCTTAATGTGGAACCATTTCACTCCACTGTGAGCACATGATCATTGCTAATTAGTGTAATTGATTTTGTCCACCCCATGGTTTCCTCTGAACGGTCTTTTTATATGTAAATAAGGCTTTGGAGTGTGGAGTCAGCCTTTAGGCAGCGGGATGCAGGTTGAGTGTGAGACAGCCTGAAAGTCAGCATGATTTTGTGGTACACTGCCCAGTGAAAACAGCCTTGTGAACAGACACTGTGTTTTGCATGAGCATTTTGTGGCGTGTGTTTAAAAGTAATATCGCTCCAGCTAAGCGAGAACGCGGCCAAACCTGCATATCCCTCGGGACCAAAATGTGGATTAGTTGAGAACGGACTATTGACTTTGATATCTTGAGGCTCAGAGTAATCTTTAAATCAACCCCCCCTCCCCTCCCCATGGACAGATGACACTTTGCAGTGTAAACACGCTCAGGATGTGTGAGGGATGAGATTATCCAGCTTGTGATGATTCTAATGCTGCTAAATGACAGCAAATTAAAGGCCTTTTAATCTCCAGATAAGCATCTCTGCGCGTCATTAAGTAGGAAGATGAGTTGATCGGAAGAGCCGGGGAAAACGGCAGTCCGAGTCAGTCTTACCTCCCTCACCTTCTTTCTCATTCATTAGAATCAAAAGTGTGTGTTTTTCAGTGTTTCCTGTCAGTTCATACATCATCACACTCACTTTCTTTGTGTGATAAGAGGCTCTATTTGTATCTGCCAGTGTATTCAGGAAAAACAAATGATTTTACTATTGTTTGGCTTCATGTTAACTCCCAACTCATAAAAGTTATTACTCGCCAGCATAAGGGATGTGTGAGTAATAGGGCATTTCCTTAATGAACTGGAACACTGCAGTCTTTCAGCCTGGCATGTGTGTGAGGGTGGGTTTCTTCTGCACATTATTTCACCCACAAATTAGTTTGTCCGGATCAGTCAAATGAAAGTGCATGCTGTGTTTTTGTTTTTTTTTTTTGTTTCGTTTAAGTGGCTGTGAAAGTAAACATTCACCGAACTGAGTAAAACAAACCCATTAATGGCAGCACGCAGGTTAAGCCCTCAGAATAAATGTTATCCCTAGGTAAATATTTGTACAGGCCCGTGGCAGCGTGGTGTATTCACAAGCTCCTCCACTGGCTGCTGAAGTGTCTATGACTAAAGAACAACTGGGCAGGTATGGAGGAGCTGTAAGTCTGAGGGGCCTGCAGGTCATGTGGCAGGGAAAACTGCGGGATCATTCTGTCAACACTGGCCTGACAAGACAAGATTAGTTAAGATATGGTTCTTTGTTGCAGATCCATCTACCATGCATCTCTGGTGTCCTTCCTTCAGTGAAAGATTGCACTGGTTGTGGAATTTCTTCTGGAATTCTGGGAATGCAGGGAACATTTTGTGAGCTTTTAATTTAGTGGCAGTCGAATTTTAGGTCAGATAAACACTGTGACCTGGATATTTAGCAAATCAGGGGAGCTGATGGTCTTTATTGAGTGAGCGAGAGGAATGGTGTGAAAGAATGTGGTGAATGTGGTGGAAGAAAACTGAATTGCGATGAGCATGACAGTGATGTGAGCTGTCAGTGCTGTCATGGCTGCACTATAGGCTGGCACGAGCGTATTAGGTCTGACACTGGATAAAGATGTTTCTGTTCCATCTTTTAAGGCACGTCATCGTCGACAAATGCAGAAATCTCCCTGCTGCTTTTCTGGCTCTCTGAGAGCTGCCTCTGCTATTTCTATCAAAACATCGGTATATAAGACAAGACTTTATGTTGCTATTACAATGACTAGTTCATGGAACAAGGTTCAGTATTTGAACCAATCACCATTTATTCCTATAGCATCTTATTTTGCTTTATAGCCATGATGTGCTTTTAATTTTTCGAAGTGCAACAATCCCTGCCTTGTATTTAAACTTTGCACTATTATCATTAAATCCAGCTACGATTCAACTGATGTAGTAAACCACGATGTTTCAACAGTTTCTCATCTTAAATATCTTTAAATAGTCATAATCTAGAAAAATACTGTAATAAACGCCTTGATTCAAATATTTTGCACAGTCCAAGTTAGAGTAGGGGTTTTGACATGCCTATTTTCAGCAATTAAAAAATGTTGTCCCTGAAGTAAACGGCTGGGAATCTACGTAAAATAATGAGTCAGTCCATATTGAAGAGAAATACAAATGAAAGTGTACAGCCGGGGGAAAGGAAATAAATTCTGCATCCTTTATTGAGCTGGTTCAGCGGTTCTCAATTTTTCATGGCTGCCAATTGTAATTGTAAATCCACTCCTTAATAAATTAATGTTATTCACATATTCAGTTTATCTGTTAGACTATATAAACGAAGGAGAACATTCTGCACATCAATCAATGGGTTGTTTTTTTTTTGCATGATGCAGATTTAAAGCTGGACAAATTTTACATTAATCCACTTGTATTTTGACGTAGCCGTTCTTACCTTACCTAGTCTTCACTTTGCTGCGTCTGCAGTTTTTGGAAATGCTACATTTTTGTCCAGAGGACTCAGCATTGTTTGTTTTCGGTCCGTCTCAAATCTGTCGCGCAGGCTTACTCTGTGGACAGCACGAGCTTTCCCACTCGCTGAATAATCTGCTTTTGCCTCATTAACTCACCTTTTCTCACTCATCGTCGCCATCTTGCCAAGAATCACCGCGTTGCACGGAGGCTTAGAGCGACCTTTTCTCCAATTTTCTCCGAACAACTTATGAATCTTAACAGTGAAAAGGAAAAAGTCGAATCTTGGAAGCAGCTGTGTTTTTTTCCTCACATGATCCAAGTTCTGAATTTGAGGGCAGAGTTCCCCTGCATTCGATCCCATACTTAAATGAGAACCAAATGTTTGCTTAAGGTTTTCCTCGCTGCAAGTGTGCTGTTTATTTGGATTGGACTGGAAGGCCTCTGGACAATGCCAACCGGCTCTCCGGAGGTGGAGGGGGGCATTTTCTCTTGCTCTCGGTGGATTGTTGGCCACATCATGGGGCTATTTATATGCCTGATTGGAGAGAGACGTGCTCTGGCAGTTTGGCTCTTTGTTTTCTTGTGGGAAAAGTCATTTGTCAGAATAACAAATAGAGTTCCTGCGTAGCTCTGCATGTGTGATACTTTTGAGGTGTTGAACGCTTGCTAAAACAATTTCTAAACACATTTCCAAAGTGCAGGTGACAACCGTAAACCATGTCATAGGCATCACAGCTAAAAGCTGCTCCCCACCATGGCAGATAAACATATTTGATAGTTACTTTGGCTGGCAGGTGATTTATTTAAATCATGATTTAGCTTAAGTCCTTATGTAATCAGTTTTACTGGGAGCCATAAACGTACATGTAGGTAACACACGGAATGCACCGTTAATTCAAGGCCCAGTTGAAATGAAAGGCAGATTTAATAAACATAAACATAGTTTTGTTTCATAAATGTCACAGATTTTTACAAGTATTTATGTTTCGTATACATTTTGCACATCACATCAGATGATTATTATTATCAGTTTGTAAATTGATTTATTAATCTTGCACTGGCTCTAAGAACCCTGACCCCATGCAGACAAATAGCCAGAACGCTACAGGACTAATGTGTTTCAGACAGTTATTGATTAGCATGTCTGTTTTAGCTGAAAACAAACAACCAAGTTGTTGTTTTCTAAAATGTGCATGTAATTTGTAAGTTATCTGTTTTATCTGTTTTGTGTTCTTGACATCACAGCATCATTGTCATCAGTGCAGCCGTTGCCTTTTTCCTTGCCTCCTAATTGTATAAATCAAAATAAGACTCGGTACTTTCCCATTTGTTTATCCAGGACACAATCTATTGCAAACACTGAATTCAGAAAGCAGGCTTAATGCACTAGCTGTGTCCATATTTCATAGTACATACTAATTCTACGCAGCTGGACTGCCTTAACACAAAGTGGCACAATCGGACCACAATCAAGCATATTCAAGTAATTAAAAGTAATTGAGATTCAGGACAGATGGGTTGGCTACATGGTTTAAATGTGCTGTCACATGGTGCAGGAAATGTTGCGGGACCAGAAAGCAATAAGCAAAAAAAAAAAAACAGGAAAAACTAGTTTAACAAAATGACACTCCTCGTTTTTTAGAAATTGTATATTTCGAGTGATAGACCGTAATACATTTGTTTTAAAGGTTCAAGCTGCACCATTGAAACGAAAGACATTACCCATTTAAAAAGTGAACATCAGGCCATCATGATTGTCAGATGACAAGAGAACTGTATTCCGATCAGGACCACTGCGATGCCTGACAGCAGCTGAACGGACCGAGTAGACTGGATGTCGAGAGGAAAATCATCAAAACGGTTCCGTGCTGTTTTCAAAAGATGAAAAGAAGCGACGTCTGAACAGAACCGCCATTAAACTGACAGATTGAATGCCAGAAATAGAGTTGTCTTTTCCCGAGCTCTTTTGTCTCAGCTGAACCATCTCTTTACCAGGAACTCTTCTCAAGGCGTATGGATCAAATTACTCTGCCGCTCTGGGATTTTCCTCTGATCCTGTACCCTGGCTTTTATGTATGGAACAATGACTGCAAGCCTTTAGATTCCCGCTGTGTCTGCCAGCAGCTGGTGTACATTGTCATCCTTAATGCTGAGGGAGAATAACACTGTTTTTCCATTTGTCTGCCATGCTGTGTTCCTGTGCCCAGGAAAAGCCTGCGTCCTCAAATGCCTGCTCGATATTCACAAGGTCTTCAGAGAGAACGAGCCGGCCTACATCCTGAACGATCTGTACATCACAGACTACTGCATCTGGATCCAGAGGGTCAAGTAAGTTTTCACCGACACACACTTCCATCCATGTGCGCACACCTCCGAGTCCTTCATCTCTCGAGCGAATGACTGTGCCAGGGAAGTGCCACTCAGGCCCGATGATGCATCGCTGCTTCGGAAGAGAGGATTCGAGAAGTCGTTTGTCACAGCAGATGCAGTCAAACGACCAAGACAGTGAACGATGCAGTCGCCATCATCGCCATTATCATGTGACACAAGTGCTATCATTGATTCTCAAAAGAACCAGCTGCACTCAGCGGATTCGCTTTTAAGAGCGTGTGTGTGTGTGTAGGTGTTTGCTTGCTGGGGCTTTTCATATCCTCCATCCTCATAACTCTCTCAATAGAATTTCAAGTCTGATGTGCAAAATCTGTACTCTTTGCCCAAATGATATAGGTTTGATGGCTCACTCCTCCCCTGAACACATACTTTACAATTACTTACACATTTCAAATGTTAGCCTGCGAGCGCATTACTCAATAATAAGCTCTGTTTTACTCTTGGCCAGGGTTCAGCCAAGTGGTGTGCTCGTCTGGAAAAAGCCCAGTTTGAAAAATGTGCGCCTGATGTTGTAGGCTCAGCGCCCAGATGCAGACACGATAAAAGGTCTGCGGGGATTTAGTGCCGTTTCTCTTTCCCCCCTCCTCACATTCTCCCTTCTACACGTCTCCAGCCAAAGTCTTGAATTCTGCTTTGGATGGATGAATGGATGGATGGTGGGATCTAAATGTAGAAAAATGGAAAAATCTGCAGCTCACCTTGGGATTGGTGAGATCTTTCTTCTCTGACAGTGACCACAGAGAAGACACAACCTTGATTGCTCTCTGTAGGCTGTTGAAGCTCTGTCATTTCACTGAAAATCTCAATCAGTCTCTGGAGTCAGAGTCCTGCCTCTCCTCCCCGCTCTCCTCTCTTTGCCGCATGAAACTAAATGTCAGCTTGACCTCACATGCTGACTCCGACTGCTCCCCGCATCGATCATTAAATGGATTAGTCCGTGCTCACGCAGCACTGACCTGTAATTGAATTGCAACATTTCCCCTCTTGTGCTTTGTTGTTGTTGTTGTCTTCTCCCGGACCCCTCTGCGAGCTGTCATGTTGTGAAAGGAGACAATCAGCGTAGTAAAACCACTTCTAACACCGGACCAGACCACTTTAAAGAGCCGCTTCACATTTGTTGCTTTCTGTTTTGTCAGTGTGGGTTGTCTGTGTCCATAGGAATCCCATACAGTCCCCTCTTGTGGTTTGTGTAACCGTGCTCCCATGTTTGGCTCGTAACACTAAAAGGAACCAAAAGTGGCACAGGGGAGCGAGCCGTTTGTTCTGCGATGTTGGAACTGATAGGTTTAACGTTTGCTATCATGCGTGCCGTTTGTGGTGCCAGCCCTTTGTGTCCTCCGACGGGTCCGATGACAGATTGTGCAGGCGTTGTTTTCCTCAGTGTGACATATTCCCTGCGTGCGGGATTTGTCATCCTCAGCTAAGTGACTCGTCTCTGGGAGCCAGGCGGTAAAGTGAGATGTAATCTATACCCCTGATTAAATCCTTGTATCTTGTCACGTCCTGCCACCAGCGAGACAGACGCGATCAGCTGCGCAAGATGGACACAGCGATTAAGGGGTGTTTGCTGGCTAGGGAGTTGATTTATTTAGTCTTCTCGCTGTCCCACGTGCATTTCTACCCCGAAAGTTCCTCTGACCGCCGAGACACCGGTCTCAAATTTACAACCTCATAAAGGCTTCAGTGTGATTTAAGCCTCAGGACATGCACTCCCCCTTTCTCTCTCTCTATCTCTCTCTCTCTCTCTCTCGCTCTCTCAGTCAGACACTGCACACCGAAAGATTGCAAATTCAAAAAACTCAATTTGCTCATCGCACGGTCTTGGTGGCGCTAAGCTTTTCTTTTTTTCTCGTCATTGCCGTGTAGTGATCGTTCCAGGGTTTATCACAATCCTCAAGCGTGGAAACAGTTTCAGCTTGGCCCTCACACACCCACCCAGTCCTAATTAATTGTCGACAGAGTATTATCCCAAATTGAGCAGCGGCCTCTCCAGTCCATTAGCCTCGGTGTGAGCTTCTGAAGGACCTGAGATGCCAAAGCCCCTGCAGAGTTGCTGGAGTGCAAAGGAAAAAAAAAAAGCGAGTCGCCTCACTTTCTCTCTCTTTGTCTCCACCCCACTTTATCAAAAGGCTTGGAGAGAGGCCAACGGAGCTTCATGGCAGCCAGCGCAGACAAAGCCTGTAAGCCTGGTGTTGTGTTACAGTGCCTTGGTTAAATCAGAAGGGCCACAACTTTCTTTGCCAGTGCAGGTCGTCTCAAAAACCACCCACCCACCCTTATTAAATGGGTCAATTAGATTCTAGCAAGGGAAAAAGAAAACAAAGGCAGCATACGAGAGATGTGCTGCAGGGTTCGTCTGGGAAGAGGGAAGTGATGTTAGTTTCTCTATGAAGTCATTACTGCAACAGGAAAAGCTGTCTCTCTCTCTCTCTCTCTCTCTCTCTCCCTCCCTCTCTCTGTGTATGTGTCTTTCTTTTTTAGACTAAAACGCGTGACTTGATGAGACGAGATAACGTGGCAATAACAGCTAAACTGACTCAGATGATTGTGAGTGGTAGGCGTGAAGTGAACAGTCCCCAAAACCAGTGGGTGTTGTCGTGAACGAAGACAACCAGCACAATGAATAATACAAAAAGAATGTGTGTCTGCCGCATTTAAACAACAAAAGACGCCGGCAAAGATGAAGCTGAATGAAAGTTGCGTTCTCCTTTTTTCCCCCTCCGTGTTAACCAACAGCCCTCGGGGTTTCTTCATACTTCCTCATCTCATTCACGCTCTCCGCATTGTGTGCATGACAATGCCACCGGGGAGAGTTGTCAGCAGCTTCCCCCCCGCTGGGACCAGCATCTGGAGCTGCAATAACTGGGAGCGTCTCGGGGCGACAAGGTCAAGCACGGGGTCAGCGTGTCGACGATGACTGGTGGTCAAAGGTCTTGACAGCGCACTTGTGCGTGTTGG
This sequence comes from Trinectes maculatus, assembly GCA_016785345.1. Taxonomy (NCBI): domain Eukaryota; kingdom Metazoa; phylum Chordata; class Actinopteri; order Pleuronectiformes; family Achiridae; genus Trinectes; species Trinectes maculatus. Next base: position 236,246 of record JAFBJQ010001208.1, read on the forward strand.
TGCGGCATTTGCGGCGTGTAAAACACATGATGCGTTTTTCCCACCGGCTTCAATTCACTTGTGCCAAGAGGCGTTTTTTTTACTAGCGAATTAAAATGAGGTGTCAGTGGCTATTTCTGTGGTGAGGTGCTCCCCATGTGGAAGGAAGTGGGGGATTTGTGCTCCAGTGAAGCCCGGCGGGTTTTCTGATCCCCCCTCAACCACACAGCTGATGCGTCACCCAGATGTTTGCTGGAGAGCACTTCAGTGGGACCACCAGGCAGTGTTACCCAGCTGTCAAACCCCCCGTCCTGAAGGCGCTGACGGAGATAATGGAGCGTCCCTATCTGACGTTAGCCTCAGTACTGAGGGAGATCCTCGAGGCCCCACTGGGGAGAACAAAGACACAAGGGTCTCCCAGCTAACGGGGATAAGAAGTACAGATTTCCTCCCAGTATGATGCCACTCCAGCTCTTTGTCTCACATACACAGGCTCATCTGAAACACAGACTTACACTCTGGTGTTTGCATAATTTCCTCTATGCTCATTTGGAGTGGCCACTCCACTTGTCACAGGCAATGACAGTGGAGGGTTTTCTTTTCTGCCTTTGTGGCCTCACGGGCCTGAGCACCAGAACGAGGCCCCGTTTAACAACTACCAGTAACGTTTATGAGATATAAACAAGAGAGTAACAACTGGTTTGAAAAGCAGGACTACTAGTAAAACAGTTCAGAAGACTTTATTGTCTTTTATAAGGAACTGTATAAATCAGGATGAAAGGAGTCCCACAATTGTCACGTGGGAGTGCAAATCAGACCCGGATAATTATAACTTTTCAAGCTGCAGCCGTAAAAAGGAACTTTCAAATCTAAGCCCGAAGGCTTTGGCTTCTTTCATCACAGACCAGTCCAGAGCCTGTACCAGTAGAAATACTGTATGTTGATGAGACTTTCAGCTTCAGTGATGAAATGGGGAATACGGCAGAACAGTCCTAATTCATCCTCAGTTGTTTCACCAAACCAAACATGCCTTTAGGGAAAACACTGGAATACTACATCTAACATTTCTAGATTTTATCTTTTTTTTTTATTGGTTTATACCCTTTTATTCACCTGGATCTGAGTTTGAGCTAATTGTTGACAGCTGCACATTAACATACTGACACATGCTTACATGTTGGTATCATGTTTAGTGTCTGTGATTGGTGTCAGCAGCATGTAGGGCGAAGACTTATGCAATTAGTTTGATAGTCGTGCAGCAGTTTTCTGTTCTTTCCCTTGTTCACGTATTGGACAGATAAAACTGACGTGATGGTGATAAAGTTAGGGAATCACTTAAGTTAAGTTAAATTCAACCTGATGAGAATATGACTGTCAAACACTTTTCTTTGTAATTCATAATGATTTTTAGACAGAATAATTTTTAAAAAACAAAAGGTCTGGAAAACGTTTTAATGCATTCTATGTTTATACATTCTTTGTGGTCTGTAGTGAAATCAGATCTGAACAGAAGAAGCATTTTTTTTTAATCAACGTTCATAAACAATCAGACCTGATTGAAATGACAACAAAAACTACAAAATAACACATTTTTCCTTTTACACACAGTGGATCAACAGGTATTTTTTTGTCACAATTCTATAATCTGTGTGGAAGTGTTTCTACAGTGCAGTCATTCTTTTCTCAGGCAGCTTTCAGTATAATCTCCAAAGGCTCGGCTCCTTGAATGAATACATCTGTGTTTCTCATTTCTGGCATGGAAGTGGCATCCAGTGCTTTGGACAGTTCCAGTATTCAGTCACACTGACGGATCACATCTCCCAGTGTCAGCTTGTATCCCGCTCAGCCAGTGAGTGATGCAGTTTGCATTAGAGTTACACTGAGGAAGTGCTCGTATTACGCAGATTTATACATGGGAAGACGAGCCTCGCCTGAAACGTTTTCGAGAGCAGCGGCGTGTTTAATGAGTCGCTTTCTCAGCGAACATAAGCCGAAGTCCGCATGTAATTTACCTCGGCTCTTTGGCACACACACACACACACACACACACATATTCATACATTTGTTTTGACCAAGTCTCTGGCAGATGGAGGTGTCTTTGTCTCGCCAGAAGTTTTCCAACCTTGAAAAAGCAGCCCCTCCTCACTTTAATGAAGGCAAGCCACAACAGCGGTGTAGTAATGACTGGATTGTGTACAACATTATCCCTCCCCCTCCTGGACCCAGCCTTTGTATTCACCGCAGGCTGAGCTTCTCCCACCACAGAGCAAGGGAGGGGAGAGGAAAACAAGCGCGCCTTTCCAATGCTAACTCAATAATGACTTCCCACGGGGGATAGAGAATACAGGGTTAGTCTTTGAAGTGGCTGTGTTGCAGGAGGCTCTGCCCGGGCCTCGCTGCAGCGAGCTCTCACATGGATCTTATACAGCCTGGAGCCCACTGCGGCTCCATACAGCCTGGAGACACTCATCATCCCGATCATGGAGGTAACCTTCATGTCCTGATATCCTGTAGCGACTGTGTGAAACAGTCACCGTGAAAGTTGTGGAGCACTTGTTTATCTTTTGTTTTACTGACATTCGCACAGGAAAACCACAAAATTGCTGGACCCGATTGTCCAAAGAATGTAGCGGTTTTGTGTCGTTCACACACACAGACACACACACACATGCTTCAGAAAACGTGTGCGTTGGTACATAAGCTGTGCGTGTGAAAAGTACGCTTCTTTCTAGCGTCTGTCTTTAATGCTCAGATTGGTGTGGAAATTCTGTAATATTTCAACAATCATTGCATAAAAAGATGATGATACAGGATGTTGATCGATGCGTTGTCCAGTTGACTTTGGTGATCCAGCCAATGGTTGACATTTAAGTTTCAAGAAAAACAAATGAATTGCCACAAACAACTGCTATAACAGTTTATGCAGAGGGGATACATATATGACAGTTTGGTCATATATGACATATATGACAATGTCCAATGCTGTTTTCGCATTTTTTTTTTTTCCTTCCAAAAAAATTTTCGATCATAAAAAAATTCAATTCCATACTGACAATACAATGAACTTTACACTGAGCATGGCTTATTTCTTTCTTGTGTCTGGAGGTTTGATTTGATGGCATGGACAGATTGCATAGCTTGAGTGTTTGAAAACCTCTGGGTTTGATACCACAGAGGAAGATATTTCCAGAAGTCTCTCTTGGTTCTGTCTGAGCTGGCAGTTTGCCCAAGACTCTGAACAGGTTGGAGGAAAGTACACTGAATAAATTAAATAGCAGCTGTTTTCAAATTCTGACACACTGTGACGGAAACCTGACAAACACCTTTTTGGATAACAGCGTGTGTGTCAGAGAGGCTAATCTGGCATTTCTCCCAATTCCCAATTTATTCCTCTCTGTTTCTCAGTCCACATGGACGAATGTGTGTCCAAATGATATATCACAGCAATAAGATCTGTTTACACAGTCCCTCCTGAGGTCTGAAATGAATACACAGCCTCTACATGCTGCTTCCATAAACACTCATGGCTCCAGAATAGGGAGCTCATTAGGACTGCGCAGTAATGAGGAGCCATCCGAGTGCTCAGCAGCGGGTTAATTGGGCCAGAGAGGGCAACAGGAGCCGTGTGTGAAAACGTGAATTGCAGCGGAAGAGTCGCCTCTCCACACGCACACACACACACCCCCCCCATACATAAACACACACCCCGGTACGGCTCACACATTCTATCCGGCCCTGAATGGACATTCAGTCTGAATCGCGGTGACCCACAGAGGTCGGCTCGTAATCACCATGGCGATGGGGGTGCCACACAAGTCCCAGCCGCGCTGGGGGACCAATAGCAAGCACTTAAGGTTTTGGCAGCGTCGCAGGCGTTCCCAGCGTGAATAATGTGCAGACAGGGGCCTCCTAACAATCTGATGGCTTTACACAAATGGGGCCTTGTGGGAGAACATTCATCAGCAATAAAACACCTCTCTCTCTCTTGAAGGAGCCAGTTGTCTTCTGTTGTGACACAGCTACAGAGCATTGTTTAATGCTTTGTAACGGCATTCTCTTTATCCTCATCTGTGGAGACGCCGGGCTCCAGTGTGGAGCTTTTCCCCGTGGACACCTTTACTGAGTGTCCTGCGCACAGGCTGTGCACAACCACGGTCACGCTGCTTCTTTTTTCACTGTGACTGCATTAATTAGTGCTGCCTGGACAGTGGGGAGAAGTTTGAAGTTGAACTGTTCTTCTTCCTGGATTGCATCACAGTATCTCCAGACCTGGGTTGCTGCTCTTTGAAATAATTCTTGAAAAAGAATAAAATCACATCTCCGTTTCGTTCCCACCTCTTCCAGCGTTGTGTGGTTAAAAACCAGTCACCGTTCCCTCTCCTCTTGCACTGTGCTGCAGCCTTCTGCTCTTGGCTTTAGTCTCAGTGAGCAGAGGCGAGTGTGTATGCGGTGTTGTGTGTCTGCATGTGTGGATGGTGATGGAGGAGGGGGGTGTGCCTCCCTCTCTCTCTCTCTCTCTCTGTAATCCCTCTCAGTCTCTTATCACCTCTCACAGGAAGAGTAGCAGCAGTGGGGGGAGGGGGGTAGAAAAGCCCAAGCCCCCGGTATCAGCAGCGCTCCTCTCTCTACATTATTAAACATCCATATTTCCATATTTCATTGAGTCCCGCGCGCCTCGGCAAATCGTGGTCTACTTAGCATTCAGACGAGAATGGGATTTGGTTAATGGGTATTAGATTTGTAGATGGTTATCCTGTGGCTATGTCTTTAGCACGCAGAGCCAGTCGATCAGTCATCCGCCGTGCCTCGCGCCTCTTAAGTACCACTGATGAAGTTGTCAGTGCATGTTTCTTTTTTCCCTTCTTAGCGTAGTCATACACACACACATGCACACACATTTTTATTTTTATAAAAGTGATCAAGCGTTGCTTTCCTCACTTGTCTTCCCTTCTCCGTTCTTACAGGTCCAGAAAGGTGACGGACTTCGCTGCAGTGGTCCAAAAAGCCTGTCTGGGAAAGGACGACTTGGAGCTGGAGCTGGAGGAGCTGGAGGAGGCAGCAACAATGGTGGTGGAGGAGGAAGAAGCCAAAGAGCAGGGAACGTCCCAAAGCACGCCGATATCCCACAGTGGCGGCAGCAGCGGCGGCGGCAGCAGCAGCGGCTCCTCTGATGAGAGTGAAGAATCTGAGGCTGGAGGACGAGGCTGTGCTGAATCCAGCGGGGGAGGAGGAGAGACACTTAAAGACAACCCTCCCCAACCCCAACCCCAACCCGCCGCTGCTGCCTCTCCCATCCCCCAGGAGCCGAGCAGCATGCTCATCCCAGCGAGGAGGAAAGTGGAAGCCCTCCCCTCAGCCTCAGAAGGCACCAGACAGCTGATCCAGGAGCTCGGGGAGCGACTGGCGGAGGAGCTGGAAATCTCTCAAGGCTCCAGCTCCGAAGGAGAGAGGGAGCGTTCACAGCTGAGCGGCGCGGAGGCAGCGTCTGGGAGGAGCAGCAGTGGGACTCTGTTAGAGCCTAGTCCTCAAAGACATCCTCTGCTCATTGTCCAAACCCAGGACGATACTGACGAGAGCGACCTCATCAGCTGAGAGGACGCGCTGAGGGAACGCCAGAACTGTAATGAAGTGTTACTGACTATATGGAAGTGACGTGAGAAAATCTGTCAGAATTCATGTTTTGGTAGGTTCTTGATTCTTTTGCATTATATTGTGAATTTATTGTTTTTGTATTTTTAATTATCAGTGTAATTAAACAGCACCTCTGAACATCTGTTAATTGTGCAGAATTTGTGTATCGAATGTACATGTTTACTCCCACATGCATATTAACACTTTGATTTTACATATCCACGGTGGTGGAGGAACGTCATTCCAGAGGCTGACAGACATTTATCACTGTTTGGCAAAGGCTGCTGGCAGAGCCACTTGGAGGCAGCTGCTCTTTTCCTAATAAATAGTAGGAAAAGCACTAACCCCTTCCTAAAGCCCCGGCATTGATTGAAGTGGAAAAGACTCTGTCGGCACTAAGCAGGAGCCGCCGAGCACACAGGAGTGATTGATTAATCTGGCACGAATGGAGGAGCGCCGTCAACGCAGCTCAATATCATCAGCCGCGTCTAACAGGCGAGGGAAAACAAACAAGGAAGCGCATGTCAGCCAGATAGATGGGGGCTGCGAGCGAGGCTGCGCTGCGGCAGCCGTTTGTAGGAGAGATGAGAGCAGCCAGGGGCCCGAGGCAGCCGGAGCAGAGGGCCAGCGCAGAGATACACACATACACACACACACACACACCATGGCCCGCTCAGTCATGTTCCATGTTTACCTGCACCCACCTCTGTGCAAGGAGTCAGGTTTTAACAGTCTCCTGAGAAGACTGGTGTTCATCACCATCATCAAACGAGACAGAGGAAATCCAGAAAGAAATGACCCAAAATGGCCGACTGTGTCAGGTATGTGATCCTGCCGGGTCAAAACGAGGCGAGGAAGTGAGCGATCAGGCACGAGAGAGAGAGCGTTGCCTCGGGCACGTTCAGGGGGATTTTCATCCAGATCCAGGGTAGAAGGAAGGCGGCTCGGGAGACGGTGGTAATGATGGCTCCTCAGATAGGCAGCGTCTGCTGGGTTGTGTTACTGAGATGGATGGCGTTGTTAGGCACCTCCCAAGAAGCAGACAGCCTCCTTGCAACACCCCCGTGGGAGCCAGGGGCATCATCGCTGTGACGGAGATGAGTCGCGCTGGGAAAGTCAGCCCATTTAAAACCCCCTTCATTTCGGGGACACGAGCGTGGGGACTGAACGTCCCCCACAGGCGGCGCCTCCCTCTCCCCACTGGGGTTTTCACATTGATTAAGTGACACGGGGGCCCGTTGCAGTTTTTCATCTTAAAGTGGCTTCCATGTTCCTCCATTAGTGCAGCCGTGTTCCAGCCCGACCGGGGGCTCAGCCCCTCAGCTGCTTCTTCTGCAATTAATGCCCCCCCCCCAATCCACCACCCCCCAGATGACATGTTTCGGGTTCTAATGAACATGGCTGATAAATTCTACACGGCAGTAATGACTGTGAAGTTTTTGCTTTGTTTTGACTTGATAAATCAGCCCCTGTACTGATCGTGCCCTTTGACCCTCAAGGGTCGCAGAAACTGCATTAATGTGTTGGGGTTCCCATGTAGGCCATGTTGGAAATTAGCCCGTTAGCAGCAGTGCATGTGCAATAATGATGGTGATCTCCCCCAGTGCTCACAAAAAAAAACAATTTTCAAAAATGTTTAATAAAATACGAAAAAAATGAAAGATGTCTAATGAAGTGCATTGTTGTGTGCAGCGGTCTTTGATACCCCCCAGCACCCCCCCCCCCCAGCAAATACTCTGACAACAGGACGGCCACGTTGGTGAGGCTCAAAATAGATGACTGAAAACCGATTAAACTGGTTACTGCAGAGATTTGTGAAGGGAGTGGAGCTGGATAAACTGGTGGATCAAGAACTTTCTGCTCACTTGGCAGCTCTGGAGGATACTGCGTGCCACCAGCCTTGGCACAGGTACACACTCTGCAAACAGCCATGGAATCGTGGTTTGACGAGGTCACCTTAAAGGACAAGTTCAACAGTTGTGTGAGACTCGGTGTGTGTCCGTCCAGGTAAAAAGGTCCCATCTGATGAGGTGTTGGGTAGATTTGTTGGACAGAGTCAGGGTCGATCACCACAGCTGCATGTTTGTCCTCGTACTTCCGATTCAGTTTCTGCAGTTGACCTTCATGTCCTGATGCACAGATGGCTCATTCTCACTTTGCAGACATTGTGGGGACACGTGCACAAAAGTACTGAGAAGAAGCAGAAGATGAGGCAGGTCGCTCCTCTGCAGGGGGACAGAAGCATCGTGTTGTGGGACAGAACGTGCCATGTGTCGTACCAACACAGTGGAGTCTATCCACTTTATCTTATCCACCGCGACCTTGCTCGCCCCACTGCGACTCAGCGTCTCAGAAGAACTGTCTGACTAATGTGATAACGCATCCCCCCCTCCTTTGTTTTCCGTCTCAAATGAGGACAGCGGCGGCAAGGACGGCGGCGTCGCCGCTGCCCTCTCCGCCAGCGCCGCGCCGCCTCCGGATGATTGCAATAGAAAACTCAATCTCCTCTCCTCTGCTGCTGAGAGGCAAAGTGACTCCGGTGCTTGAAAAGATTAATAGCCCTCAAGAAGAAATGAATCAGGTGCTCTCCAAGGCCCGACTCCTCCGATGGCTTTGCAAATAGAAATCCTTTTGTGTAGCCTCCGTCTCCCGCAGCTGTGTGGTGGCCCGGCTCTCCCTCCTCGTGGCCCTGGCGTCGTGTCTTGTCGCTGCGAGCCTGGCCCCGGCAGACAGTCGAGGGGAACGAGAAGCAGGTGGCCGTTCCTGTCAGCTCCGTCTCCGGGGGGCTTTGTAGTCGGCCCTCTTGAGATGACTGGCGTATGATAATGAGGGAACGAGTGCATGCGATGTCGCCGCGTCTCGAGCCGACGGCGCTGACAGGGTGGGATTATCCAAATGGGCTGTTTTCATGCTCTTAATCACAAAAGAAACAGCGAAATACCCACATCCCCACAGCGTGTGTGTGTGTGTGTGTGTGTGTGTGTGAGAGAGAGCTTACACGTGCGTTGTCGTGTGTTGACAGCGCTGGCATCCACTTGTCGTCAGCAGCGTTGCCTGGCTGATTCACTCTAATTGCTGTGAGCAATGTCCGTTAAATCACTCCTTAACTCTCAGTGGACGTGTGCTATCAGGCAGCTTAATGCTGCAAATTGCCTCAGCCACGCGAGCGCTCTGTGTGTGTGTGCGTGTGTGTGTGTGTGCGTGTGTGTGTGTGCGTGTGTGTGTGTGGTTCTTGTCGATGTAAAGTGCTGTGGGGTCACGAGGACATAGTTAAAGTGGACTGGCAGAGGAGACATGACGCTCGGCTTCTTCAGACTCTGACCTGCAGCTATAT
>JAFBJQ010001208.1:252937-290193 GCA_016785345.1 Trinectes maculatus
TACTTGTATAATTAATAATTATAAGTCATGTTGTTAATGTGTTGTGTACACGTTGCATCCATTGCACTTCTGTCCATCCCTGGGAGTGGGATCCCTCACATGAGTGTCTCCTGGAGGTTTCTGCGTTTTTTTCCTCTGTTAAAAGGGTTTTTTTCTGGCAGTTTTTCCTCGCCCTTGTTGAGGGTGTAGGTCGGAGGTTGTCATACCCCGTACTCTTTGTTAAAGCCCAATGAGGCAAATTGCAATTTGTGAATATGGGCTATACAAATAAAATTTGATTGATTGACTGTGATGGTATAACTCACAATAGGTTCAAGTACACCCTTGGTCATTGCTTGAGCACCTGTATCGCCTACACCGGCACTACGTAACTTTGTGGTTTGGGGAGGAACCATGTCACCACTCAAAAAAAAACAAGGTCTATTTTCCTCTGTTCCTGCTCTTCCCTATCCTCCTGTGTTTTGCTCCCATCCTCAAGGCCAGCCAACTACTTGCCTCCCTGCTCTGTCGCTTGTTTTTGTTTTTCTGGACATTAAAATATTAAACAAAACATAAAACACAACAACACCCAAAAATACACTACAGCCATGAACAATTACAAAACCTCACAGTAACCCCCCCTCAAAGCGTGCTGACGTAGTAGCAGGGGGAATGCTGGGAGATGGAGGCTCAGTGGGTGTCGTAACGGCCTCTCTGGAAACCCCGGAAGAGAATCGGGAAATGGGACCTGTGACAGAATCTTTAGCTGATCTATTCCTTCTCTCCCTTTGTCTCTCTCTAATTCGGTTATCGAGCCGAATAGCAAGAGCGATCAACTCTTCCAAAAAGGAAGACTCAACTCGAACTGCCAACTCATCTTTACTGTGTTCATTTAAACCATTGAGAAATACTCCCTGCGACCCATCCACTCTCAGCTGCTAGAATGCAGAAATCTATCGAATAACTGACCCCCTGTTTCAGTGCGAGTAATCAACTGCTGGTAATTTTCCTCTTACCGGATGGTCAAATAGTCTACGCATCTCAGCTACGAAAAGTGAATATGAGTGGTTGACTGGAGAAAAACTAGCTATGTTTGTTAGTTAAGTTAGCTATGGCTACTACCCAGTCTGAGGCTTTCCCAGTGTGTAAGTTGCACAAAAACGCTACTTTAGATTAAATGGTGGAATAGGTTAGTGGGTGTTGATCGAACATTAATTGACGCTGATAAAGAAACTGATCACAGGTACCCATAGTTCCAGAGTACCTGTCAGGAGTGGGAATAGACGGTTCATGAGCCAAACGGGGAACCACTGCCGCAAAAGCCGAGCCTGGAGGAGTAGTCGCAGAAACTAATGCCGAAGTAGCGGATGTAGTGCCGATCGTAGAAGGGTTGGATAGCAGGGAGGAGATCTGGTTTACCCTGCCAGCGAGGTCTGATACTGTTGTCGAGAGTCTGTTTAACTGGGACATGATGTCCTGAAACACTGTCTCCTGCTGTCCCACTCTAGCTCCTTGAAAAGACAGAGCTCTTTTAATCTGATCTGCCTCCGCGGGATCCATAGTGGCCCGATAATTCTGTTACGTCAAGCAGAGGACAGATCAGACCAGGAAGAGTTTGTTACAGTCTTTAATAAGCGAAATCCAAAAACAGCAAACTAAATTGAACGTAAGTAATCCAAGCACAGCAGACCACAGAGAGGAAACACAGGTGAGGCTGGCGATTACTGACGTATTCAGAACATGAGGCAGGCAAACAAAGTAAAAAATAAAGAGAGCAAAAGTGAATTTGAGTTGCCAGACAAAAGATAGGTAAATGAATAGTGTGAACAAGACACGATTGGCTAGAAGTACCGAGCGAACTGATCTATCTGGCGCCGGAGTAGAGCTTGCACCAGGCTTTTATGGAGGAATTGATCTGGTAAACCGGAGCACCTGTGCCTCTTGAACTGCCTTCCGGAGCAACCATGCTCCCTGCCAACACATTCAAAGAAAGAAACAGAAACAACACCAAAAAATACACTACCGCCATGAACAATTACAAAACCTCACACTCTGTATGTGTTTGTCCTGTGTGGTTTAACAGTGTGGTTTTGTTTTGGTGTGGCTACCGCGGAGAGTAGCCTGTGTTCAGGTTGTGAAATAAAACACCAGCTAAAGACCAGTGTGGCTCTGTGCCGTCCACATTTATTCAGACCGATATTTCAAACCAATGTTGGTATAAAATGCTGTAATGCTGGCCTTCTTTATCTCGCCTGAAGATATGGTTGATCGTGCATCAGTCCTGCCTCAGGATGGAATGTTTTAACAACAAATGCACGGTTTGATTTTAAGTGGGCGGGACAAAAACAAAAGATTTTAGGCCTTCGTGAAGTCAAAATCTCGGGAGAGTGGTGAGAGCAGCTGAGAGACAAAGTTAAATGGCGGAAGACGAGAGCCTCGGTGTCCATGTAAGCAGCGTCACTGGGTGACATTCTCCGTTTATACAGATTTTGGCTTTAGAGTATGTTTATTTAATTATTCAGCTATGTAGCCTAAATGGTCTCCAGTGTTCTGAAGTTCATGTTGAGAATGTTTCTTGTTGCGGAGAATGTTATTAATGTCATGGCCTATTGTCTACATCCCATCATGTCTTTTCTTGGCAGTGATGGCTGAGGTGAAGGCCCAGCTGTAGTGCTCGCGGTTCATCACTGATATGTATCACATCAATATCCAACAATTTTATCCCACAAATATCAGACTTTGCTTTTCTTTCAGAATTTATTCTACTTGATACATAACTAAAGAGGTGGCGACAGAACCCGTGGTGTGTTATTGTCTGCTTATTATTAAGACATATTTCCTGCACAAGATTCATCACAGTGACATGCAGCGCTGTTGCGTTCACCCTGGTCCCACTGTGTTACCATGATTACAACTCAGCCACACATGTGAGGCCAAACATCACTTACACTCAACATGGGGAAGTAGAAACTCAGTGTAGTATTTTATATGTTGTGGTTACACGGTTGAGTGCAGCACAGATAACCTGCCTTGGGCCTGTTTCCGCAGTGCAAACACTCGCTTCAGTGGACAAGGACAAGCTGCAACCTTCTCTGACACGACAAAGCAGCGAGCTGTGTAAAGTCTGATCTGACACAGCTGCTTGACTCTTAATGGCGTGTCTCTCCTCACATGGCAGCCCCCCTCACAATGTTATGACCACAGATTGTTCATGCTGTGTGGGACCATTAGCGAGATGCACATATGAGACTGATCTGGAAGTGCTTCGACCTAACTGGTAATGCTATATGTGGGAGAGATAATGTAGATGGATGCATGATGGCTTATCGGTGTGTTTCTCCTACAGTACATTAGATCAGAAGAAGCAGTGTAGGTCTGTCAGTCCACCACTCTGCTCCACACTAAAAATAACGACTGATGGATTTCCAGGAATTTTGACACACATTCATCGCTGCCGACGACAAATAACGCGCATAAAGTATTAATTGTACTGATAAAGACCAAATGTCTTGAGAGTGGACTGTGATGAAACTGAACACAAACATTTGTATTCCCCTGCAGATGAACTGGAAGAGCTTTGCTAAACTCTGAACTTTGCTCTATTGCCACAATCAGATGAGCACTTTAACTTTTAAGATTTTGGTTTGTGACCAGCATGTAATTAAAATGTAAAGCAAATTAAAAATAAATAAATAAATAAATAAATGCAAAACTGTGAGAGAAGCATTTCATTTCTTTTTATTATACCACAAAGTTGCACAATGACAATATGAAAGAATAAAGGGGCTGAATACTCCTCTGTACACACTTCTGACACATATAAACATGTAGCTGTTGAACGAGATTAAGGCGTCGCAATCCACTGCAATCCACTGCAATCCACTACACATGTATTGATTTGTTTTGCCACTTGCTTCGTTAATGATGTTGATTTCATTTGCATGCTTGTGTGGCTCAGCAGCCTCGCAACGAAATCAAATGCATGGCGCCCTCGTGGTGCACTCTGGTCTGACTCAGCCCCTGGCAGACAGCAAAGGGCAAACTGTCACCGTGGGCAAGGAAATCAGGTGTATTAACAAGTCAATGAGAAATTCATCTGTGTATAATTTCTCAGTGAGCACATCTGACCTTTGTTAATGATGCCACTCAACCCTGCAGGTGGTGTTTCTCAAATGAACTCCCGTGGGAGCGGCGTGCATCGCTGCCGCTGCTGCTCCGCTCGGTCCCCCGACTGGCAGCAGAGGCAGCAACACCACGCAGCGGATTCAAGGGGAAAAGTTGAATTAAAAAGCGAACCACTGTCCAAATGATTCTACGTCTAAATGCAATGGGTCTAGCTTTGTTTTTGTCATGCCCCAAAGTATTGTTTGTCGTTGGTCGCAAACATGAGTCCATTTGTTAGCGCTCATCTGTACATACTTTTTTTCCTCCCATCAGCCAGAGAGGAGCGAGTCGGGGAGAGTTGTGGAGAGTTGGGGGAGGGTGAGCACGTAATCGTTCAAAGACCCATTCTTCTCCACTAGCCAGGGCAGTGAAAAAGACAGAGCATAACAGGGCTGCTTAGAAAGTCCTTGAAAAGCAATTTATCCTCCTCCATCCACAGCCACCTTCTACCTGCTGACACCTCCAACTATTTTCAACCATCTCCTCTTCTCATCTCCCGCGGCCCTCTCACTCCATCTTAATTTTCTGCCATGGTTTCATCACCCGCTGACTCAACCTCTCCACATACCCCACCCCATTTTACTCTTTCTCTGATCTGGATCACACCACTTACCACATCTAGTATCGTCAGAATCAAATGTGAAGGCCGGCCACTGGCTCGCTGCTTAAATCTCCCCATAATGGAGCCCAAGGGTATCTGAAATTGAGTGTGAAGACTGCATCAAGGTCATTTACTCCACCCCACAGGATAGTGATGGATGTGTTGTCTGATTGCTCAATTTGGCTGCCCCACTTGAGGAGGGGGAGCATATCTCATTGTGCTTTGAGAACGAGGGAGCGTTGCTGTGTTGCTGTGTTGCTGTGTTGCGGACGTCGAAAAAGTCGTTCCAGGCGGGAGAGGAAGCGAGAGAGCGGAGATGGTACGACAGCCGCCAGAGCCTGGGACGCAAGGAGTCCTGCGTCGAGGTACTTGAGTAAACATTCGAAGGGATTAAAAGAAAACATATTGATTGCTGGATGGATGGCGCACCATCTGTCAATACGCTAATCTGCCAAATTGACTGCGCCTCGTGGAGCATTGTGCCGCTCCACACAGCTGGATTCAGTCATAGAAAACCATAAACACCAGCCGGAACCCTCTCCCAAGTGCTCTGTGATTTATAATCCCATGGACTGTGTGCATGGGCACTTGTGGGAATTACTATAGACTGTGGCTGGACATGTGGGGCTCAGCCGATGTATTGAAGGGTAAAAAGACTCCTACACTTCTTTGCCGCTTCCCTTCATCCGTTCACCTTCTTGAAAGCAACATTGTGAAGTGGAAATTCGTGACCCGTGACGACTCCCTTATTCAGTCTCATTTGTTATGCCTATTTAGGCACGTCTGTTATGAATATCAGGCTCATTTGAGCCACCGTAAGAAGCTAGCAATCACATCGTATTACATCATCATAAGTTATGATGTTTAAACTCTGTGGACTTATATTTGTGTCTTCTGTGGTCAGAGCACAAATATGGTATTTTTTCATGATCATCACTGTAAATAATGTAATTTGAGCACACAAAAACCCTCTCACAGGATAGATTAACACACAACCAATCAGAAAACAGGGGAAAGTGTAATTACACGAGTGCTGTTGCATATTATAATTGATTTTCTCTATACACTAAAACGTAAACACATTTCAGAGGAAAATGCTTTTTACAGCCTAGTAACATAGGTTACACCTATATAACTATAACATGACAACACATCAGTAATACAGTACATTCTGATCATTCTCCAGAAACTTCTCCCTGAAGTAAACTGCAGTGGTATCACTGGTTTTACTTTAGGAACTGACTTGAAAGCGATGTGGAGATTTGTTCTTCCAAGCTGTTGGAAGAGCAAATGAGAGGTTATTACTGTGCCTTACCGTTCAGATGGAGAAGATACAGTCATCCCGCACTGAGGCGACAGCAGGAGGAGGCACAGAGAACTCCCCTGTGTGTCTGTGAGTGTGAGGTGTTGCGCCGTCAGATTTGTAATCAACATGCACGTAATTGACAAGTGAGGCGTGATTGTCTTAGTCCTTATTCGGCGTGATGTTTGAGAGTTAACAAAGCGTGTGATTGGGCCGTGCCTCCGTGCTGCACATTCTCAGCTTGCAGGCCTTTTGTTCGGCAGCCCTTTGTGGAGCCTGGCCCGGATTCACTGAAACTCTCCACTGCTGAGTGAGCTGGAGGAGCTGCTTTTTATTGTCACCCACCCTCATTCTCTCCTCAACACGCACACACACACACACGCACAAAAGCGAAAGCTCTGCCAGCGCTCCGTGGGATAATCTACCTTCCTGAAGGTTTGCTAAAGCACCCTTCCCTTCCTCCCTTCCAACCGCACACCCCCCCACCCCACCCCACCCCCTGCTCCGTCTTATCGGCCCCAGTGTGAGAAGCATGTGGTTTCCTGCCAATTTCTGGGAGCTGTGAGCAGCCTCTCCAAACAGGAACATGCATGAAGACATTCCACTGCTGAAGGAAACAGTGTCCTCAGCCGCCCTCCCCTCTTTTTCCAATCCCCCCTGGATGCTTCCACACATCCCACACAGCTCCACTGGGGCTTGACCACTGGGCAATCAGCACATACCAACATCCACAGACAGACAGATATGAGCGGGCACAGACTGCAGCCATTCAGCGCAGCCATGGACATGGAAATGAAGATGGCTGTGTGTGTGTGTGTGTTTGAGTGTGTGTGTGTGTGTAGTGGGAGAAAGATTATGCTTGTTACTATGTGTGAGAGACAGAGTCATTGTGCGGAAAGAGAGACTGTCTGGGTCAAGACCAAAGTTTGATTTCACATTATCATCCCACATTATTTACCATCGTGTGCCATCATGTCAGAAATGTTGGCTTCAAAGCGAGAGAGAGAGCTACTCGTCAGTGTGCTCGCTCGCCCCTCTTGTACATAAGCTATTTGAGAGGTGCTTGGACTGTATGTTTTTTGCTTGAGGATCTATGAAAGTTTCAATTGAAAAGCAAACATCACACTGAAGGATAAAGCAAGAGAGAGAGAGAGAACGAGAGAGCTGCTGGATTGCTGTTAGTGTCTGTTACAAGAGTCAATTTGTTTAACGTTAGGAAGCATGCGGCGGGTCATGTGACGAGGTGCGGAGGAAAAAGAACAACGGGCAGACTTACACGGGCATCATCTGCATGCCGGAAGGTCAAGAAGGTCTCATCATGGTAATACAGTTGAACCAGAACAGACGTAGCAGCAGCCGGGTTGTCGTCACGACAACGCTGAAAGATGAGTCCCGATGACAAAGGCAGCGTCGCTGTGAGGTAAAAATAAAGAAGGGCAGAGACCTCAGGGGAATTATCCTGCACAAAAGTCAAACAGAAATTGGGATTCAAGCAAGCAAACGAACCACAACAGAGGGCTTTAAATCATTCAAAATCGTATTTAGAAGCTGTGTGTTTTCTCCACCGGCATGCGAGGGGTATTGATTGGGGAATTTTAGTGGAGAATTCTGTGAGAGATGATTAATCATAAGTCACTTTTCTCCCCTGTGCGCAATGGATCAGTGCCAAAGAGAAAGGCAGAGAGGGTCTGTCCTCAATCTGCTGTCCCACTGCCTATACAGCAGCCAGTTCTCCTGCTCCTGCTCCTGCTCCTCACCCGCTCCATCCTACCTGCACTCCGCAGTTTCTGAACATCTTCCAGGTAATGGCCCAGACAGAGATGTTGAGTTGCTGATTTCTAACCATATAAATGGTTCAGTGCCATATTGAAATTACACAGTGAGCTCCTCTGGTGAAAGTGCAGTCCCACGTCTGTACCCTTGGTTTGTGTGATGATTCAGACCAGTCACTACTTTGCAGCCAAATCTTCAGATTTGTCATTTGCCCTTGACCCTGACCTTAACCTTGTGCATAACGCAAAGCCATGGGTTTCAATCGGCGTCTAAATTTCTCAGCATTTGATTCCAGCATCTTGAAAAATGCATGTTTTTCTTTGCAATGTGTCTCTGAGCCAAGTTGAGGGCATTTGCTTCCCACAGTCAATTTGTGGTTGTGTGGAGGTAAGAAAGCAAAAAAAAAAAAAAGAGGGGCTTGAATACAGTTGCTTCATTCATTTTCCTATGTGCAAATGAGAGTGTGAGCAAAAATATTCTCAGTCAAAGGGTGTATCGCGTCTCACCCGTCGCCACGGCAGCCAGCGTTTCACCCCGCCTTTTGAATGAGGCTGTTCGGAACAGTTAGAAATACTTTTTTCTCAGTAACGTTGAGACAATGGTTGAGCAGTTTTTTTTCCGAACACACCGAAACCGTCCGGGTTTGTGAAAATAAAATGAATTAAAGAAGTAAACGATGGTTAGAGTTAGGGATGGATTGTGGTTACGCTTTTTTAAGGAGTTCTAGGTGAAAACAAATTCTGTCATTCGCACCCGGTCCATGTCATGATTGAGCAACTGCGCAGAGGTGAGGACGGAGCCAGAGTTTAAACAGCTCCCACATGCTTTCAGGTTTTGTTCTTTGCACGACTACCGTTTTCTTGCAAACAACTTGGTGCAACACTTGTGAAAGTTACAAAAGTGGGATTGTTGTGCCTACGGTTCTGTATAAAAAGCAAAAATACACAGCACATGACATAAGGGCACATAGTTGGACAGATTGTGGAACAGACTGTTCTTCTCATTCTCTGAACAGTCTCTGGGAATACTGGGATTTGTATGCTTCAGTGTAGAACAAGCAAAGGTGGCGTATCAAGGGGGTCTTCCTAACTGCAGTGCTGCAGGATCTCTGTATTTCTGTATGATTTATACAGTCGTCAGACGCTGTTTACCCAGGCACAGAACGCAGGAGCATCATTTGTCTGCCTGTATGCCATAGTCCATAAAATCACTCAGGGGCAGCTATGTATTGGCTTATTTGGATAAGCATAGAGTCTTTGTAACGACAATGCAGCTTTCCATCGTACATGCATGGTCAATGTGACATCTGTGGACATCAGTCTCAGGATACTGGCTGGAGTATGTTTCACCACACTGTGATGGTGATGTTTGAAGGGAATAATGAGGTTCAATGTGCGATGTCTCCCAATGCAAGACACTACTGAGTTTTTACACGTTCATGCCCAGAAGCGGTACAACCTCAATCTTCTCCTGTCTGACACTCGGCAGCCTCCGGAGTTTTTGCAAATTCAAGGCTGCTACGTGCTTCAAACAAAACGCTGTTCAAGACGACGGACGCAACCTGATGGGGTCGAAAACAGTTTCATGTTGGAGGTAAACAGCAATGTGACAGTGACGTGCTTTCTTTGTGTCTACTGGAATAGTTTTTTTTTACACATTTGCAAAAAACGTGATTTGCATGTCTATCATCCTCCGTTGCTTGATAACATTTCTTCAAATTTGTTTCCGCACATCTCACCCCAGATATGTTTCTCCACTTTAATGTCATGCTGTTCAAACTCAGCTACTCGCCTCTCATAAATAATGGATGAGGGCTAACTGTTTGTCTTGTGAAATCATCTGCGAGTAATGTAAGCGCCTTGCTCAGGGGTGTAGTTGACGATGGAGGAAAGAATCCGCTCCACAAGTGCACATCTCTCAAATCACTAACTGCCTCCTTCAATATGATCTTCATCCCTGCAGTATCAATAAATTAGGCAGACTTCACAGATACTGTGGGCTTTTTTTTGTGAAAGAATGGTATAGCGGCAAGGACTCTTCCCACCTATGAATATAAATGAATTCCATGCCATAACCTGCTAGTTAAAACAAAAAGCCACGGTTTTCCCAGGAACTCATTACGGAACCAGTGAGGCAGGACTTAATGTTGTTTTGACTGAATTGTAGTTATCAGTAGGCCACTGTGATGAGGCTCAATTAGAGCAGCATGCTATGAGCTAAGCAGAGGTAATCACTGGGCGGAGGGCAGACTTATGTGGAGGCACGGATATTCACTCTGAACAGAAAAGGCGAGGGATTCACAATAGGACCTGGAGCCGTGGAGAGCAGCTAATGAGCCTACATGATTCACGCTTGGTCTCCCCCACAGAGAGCCTTGTCCTGGGCAGAGCGGAGGCGCACAAGAGGTGCAGTTTTTGCTCCAACACATTCCACGACATAAGCCGTCAGAGCCAGGGGGGTAAAGGGGCGATTTAAAAGTTTCTCTTGCAGATGCTGGGTGAATGCAAGATTTTTTTTTTCCCCCCTCTGTCTTATTGGTACATTGAAGCAATTGCAACACTATCTACAAGTTTATTTCAGCAAACAGACCAGGACAGTGTGTCCACCAAGGCTCTCTGCCATTCAACCTGATTCTCACAAGGAAACCTGCCTGCGGTTTAATGGGTAATTTTATCGAAAGTGACCATTCGCTAGTGCACGCGCAAGAAAATTACTCTCAGCTTCGTGCAGAACAAATCGAAACATCAGCTGCATAAGCTCCATTTTATGGAGTGAGAGAGTGCAAAGTATTCTCTGCAGGATGTGCACAGTGGAAGAGGTTCAACAGGTACGATGCAGCCGCGATGATGATGAACAAACTCCAAACGTGAGTAGTCATATATGATGAGCTTGTCCATTGTGGATGTCAATGCAGCACCATAATTACTATGATTATTAAGAGGGTATGATTTTTTTAATAACACACAAATTGGGAGGCTGCTATTTTAAAGATTGTTTTATTAACAATGCCACATCTGTCTATAGAGCTTGCTGTTGGTTAACGTTTCTGCTTCATATTATAATCATACTGACACCTCATATAGTTGAGTGTTTGTGTGTGTTGGGGGGTCTATCAAAAATCTCGAGTACTAATAAGCATCCAGACTTTTAAACCGACTCGCGCTCTGATTGGCCCGCTGGCGGTCACGTGGGGCAGCGCAGTCAGTCGCTGTGCCGTGCCTCGAGCCAGCGCTGAGTGGAGCCTGTCTGCCAGCAGCGGCTCTATCTGGATCCTACTACACTCACTGACAATTAAAGGCCCCTTTTTCTTCTTATTTCCGAGGACTACTCTTCACCATGGGCGACAAAAAGAGCCCTACCAGGTAATGCGACCGCCCGCTGTCGATTTCTACCTGTTTGGTGCGTCCGGGGCTCGATATTCGGATGCGTTTCTCTCTCGCTGGGATCGTTTCTGCCGTTTTCACTTGGTATGCCACAGCTAGCTAGAATAGTGCAGTCACTATGGCGGCTTCTCGCTCCCTACAACCCAGTCACTTAACAGACAAAGGGAAATTTTTCAGAGGATACGCCTGGCATTCCTCGAAACGCTCTTCAGCCCCGACGAAGCCTTTTGGAGGGTCAGTGTCGAAATTGACACTGTTTAATATCGGTTTTGTTAGCCGACATGCTAAGCTTCGATGCCGAAAATTTTAGCAGTGCCTGCCTGCCTGCTAGCCTAGCTGGCGATACGATCGGACGGTGTGGATACTCGTCCGCTCCTCCGCTGTGGGAAACAGATTAACTAAGCACTTGCCGGGACTCGAACCCAATATTTATGACAACCCCGTCATGCCCCCGGCTCTATTAAGCAGCGTGTATATTACACAACAGGTTCTGGTTGTCTCAACAACAGTTCTTTTAAATTCCGTATGATGTGTTGGTGGTCATTCTTCAACTAACTTGACCTTAACGTGTGTCGTTTGTAAAGGCCAAAAAGACAAGCCAAACAGACCGCTGACGACGGCTACTGGGACTGTAGTGTCTGCACCTTCAGGAACACCGCCGAGGCTTTTAAATGCAGCATCTGCGATGTGAGGAAGGGCACATCCACAAGGTAACGTAGATCGCTCTCTCTCGCGCGCTCTATCTCTCCCTCTCTCTCTCTCTCTCCCTCTGGTCGGAGCGTCTCGTTTCCCCCCCGCTCGCCTGGCTGCAGCAGCAGCAGCAGCATTGCATCGCAATTTATGGGAATGACAACTTTGATCGACAGCTTATTTGTCTGCGAGCAAGTGGGTACTTGTTGATGGACAGTGTTGCAGACATCTCCTGCCGCTGTCTGGATTATCCCTAGTTTCTCATTTTATGCCACCGACATAGCGCTGCTTCTTTGCTTTCGTCTAGGTAGGCTGGCTGCTTCGCTTGCCAGAGGGGGGGTGGGGGGTGGGGGGGACCATACTTCATGATGGCTGTACAGCTACAGTGCATCAACAGAGCGTCGGCGAGAGGGCTGCTTTTTTCCTGTAGAGTTAAACAAGGTGAATGCATGTATGGGCATTTCAGCTACCTGTGGGATTGTAAGTGTTTTTTGTTGCTGTGACAAGTACAATTTATCGTGGCTCTGGCTGCCACACTGCAAAGGAAAGATTGTGTTTCTTGGGTTAGGATAACGGGTTGTATGCAGCATTAGAGACACCAGCTCCAGATGTGTGTGTTTTTTTCCCTCGTCTTTTTCCAGTCTTTACCCTTGTGTTGTACTTTAATCCAGTGTTGTTTCATACTGAACCTGATGTGACAGTGTTCAGAGGAGATTCGCTAGTTTTTTTTCCAGTGTTCCAAAAGTCCAGTTTTCACCTTTTTTTCAGTATGAATCCATCCATCCAGATTTGATCATTTTCAAAACTCAGCCTGCCACAAACTGAAATCCTCAGATTAATCATATCAGCATTTATAGTAAAAGGCTTGTGTGTTCCAGACATTTACCCTGAGCTCAGCTCAGAAAAACATTTTGTGATGTCAACTGAAGACAGTGTCTTATGGGAAACTCAGATGAAATCAGGGGTTAACCTGAATATTATGACGGGATTCCCTCTCGGTGGTGTCTGACCCCGCCTCCTCCTGCGCTGGTGAAGGTTTTTGATGATGAGTTGTGTGAACTGTGGTGTGAGTTTGTTTTCTCTTGTCATCAGTTGTATGAAGACGTGGAGAGATAGATGAGTCATTTGTGGGTTTGTTGACAGGTCCCCTGCACTCTAACCTTTCCAGCTGTGGTTTTACAATGAGTAGCTCGACTGACACAGCTGGCACATCACAAAAGGGGAGAACACACTCGACGTTGGTTGACTGAGAATCCTAAAGATTCAACTCAATCCTAATTGTCTGTCTCCCCTCCCCCTATGAGCTTTTCCCAGCAGTGTGTAGCTAAAGCGCACAGCTCACGATGCTGGCTGAGCACGCTGCGCAAAAGCAGGAAACGGAGACAAGCATGCCGTAGCCATCCTGCCACTGTGCTTTGGCAACAGTCCAGTTGCCGCTATTTGGTAAATGGTAACACATTACGTCACTGTCTGAGTTTTGTTACGCCTTGCTGTTTGATCTGAATAGTTAACCTTTGATTAATGCAATTGTATAGTTCTGGGGCTGCCTCTTATTCTAATGAGTATTAATTGGCTGTCTTTTCCTCACTGTGTGATGTGTTCCAGCAAAGCATGGGACAAAGCCACATGCACTTAGCCAAGTGATTCACACTCCGGGCTATGTGTGGATGTTTGTCTCGCCACTTTTATCTGATGCTCTGCTTTGAGTGTGTTTTTATGCATGAGGACATGTGTGTTCAGTAATTAGAGTTCCTCACTGCTGATCAGAGTCAAAACACCCCTATTCTTAAAGCTGAAGTCATGATTTTGTGTTTTCTGCAGGAGAAATCAGTTTAGGTATTGATTTTGTGCAGGACAGTGGGACATAAATATATTAAGGGCATTTTTGAAACTGCTTGTTTTGCATGGTGTAAATGCGTTGAAGCTAGTTCCACACGCTCCTCCCTCGGTTGCTAAATGTGTCAGTTTTTCTCTCGTGTCCTGGGACAAAGGTCAGTCAGTAGTGGTTGTAGCAGCTTACTGTAGTGAGGAGAATGTCACTGCAGCTAAGGTTTTGGATTGAATCACAGCCAGTCACAACTCCATGTGTTGTGGTGAAGCTGTGTATGCAATCAGATTGCAGCAGTGAAGTGGCAGCCACTGTTATTTGTCCCAGAATCCCTGTCGGCCAGTTGGATATGTGTATGGTTTTCATGGTTTAAGTGAATATCAATAGGTCATAAAAATAACTTACTGTTTCATGTTAAGGAAAACTAGCTAAATTGCCTTTCTCTTGCTTCTCTCTCGTTTTCTCTCCTTTTTCACCCTCTGGCAGGCTGCTGCTGCAAATTGTATGTAATGCTGAAACGCTGGGTTGCAGTCAGCTGCCACCAGTGCAATGATGCGGATTCTAGCTGCCCTTTAAGTCACATAGGGTCCAACCATCCTACCTGTCTTTTGTGAAATCTGTGAAAAAGATTAGATGCATTCATCCCTTGATGCAGCCATCGTTCACAGACTGCTCAGGGTCAATGGTTCTTTTCAGATATGACCTTAACATTATTTTGGGTAATTTGATCACAATGTGACAGCTCTGTGTACAGGTGTGAATGCTCCTTATATGACTCTCTGGGACATTATGGGGTAATCAGAGCTGCAAATGGACAGATTATTTAAGAACGCTAACATGTCTTACACCACAGTGAAGGACCACCTTATTAAACAACACCCTCTGTGCATTTAAAATTATTTTTTAACTTTCAGAAAGCCCCTAGTGATACAGTGTTTTACAAGCTTGCACAACATCGTGGACAATTTGGTTTGCTTGGAACATGCCAAGGAACAGACTAAGTCTGTATTGTTTCAATTTGTGTTTTTCTCTTCATCGCATTTCCAGGCAGACTCTGTACCAGAAGTGCATAGCTGCCTCCTGCCGGTTAAATGTATCTGGTCTTTGCAAATGGAAATAATGTTCATATATGTTTGCATGTACGCCATGGAGATGCATAGTAATGCCAGGTTTGACCTGACATAGTTAGAGCTGTCCACTTTTGACTGGTTCACCCGAGACGCATGTTAATGCTAGGGGCCATCGAGACACTTACTGTATAGGTTTTGATAAAGAATACACAAGTAATGTGATCTATGATGATTTACAGATAATGTCTTTCCCTCAGCATGACTTGCACCACACCTTTGCACCTGATGATGGTAGGTAAGCTAGATGACAGTGGGTTATGCAGTTCTGATTTTTGCTACCGTAGCCAAGAATGTGTGTTAACGAGAGCTGTGGCATCAGCATGCGGAGAGAGGCCCCGTTCTCACCAGCCGAAGGCAGCCTAATGAACCTGTTGACCCAGTCCAGCTCAATGATGTAACATGATACCCAAGTGGGCTAAATCTAGCTTCTGCCACTCTGACTCTTAAACAAGAAAGCACTTTGCTTTTTGCACCTGACCTTGTTGCTAATCTACAAGTCCAAGTAGCCTCAGTGTTCAGCTTCTGCATTCAGTGCCCGTTTCTCTTTTAATTAGAGATGGGCTTGTGTTAGCATCCCGTGTGAAGTGCAGCTATAATATTTAAATGTTTTTGGCATCTGTACCTGATCACTGTGTGAACATGACACCGTGTTGCTGTACATCGGTTTGCTTTGTGGTGATGTTTGGTATGCACCCCTGGCAGCCCCGGGGCCCAAGCAGAAACCATTAAGAGCTCTCTAAAGTTGATTGATGGTGGGGATCACAGGAAGTCTTGAGGTACCTCAGTCTTTGACTGCTGTGCTGTTATCTGTGCACAGTTGCTCTGTTGTTTCAAGTAGCTTTCATCTGTGCTTTATACAAAACAGAAGAAATGGGTGTTTCGCTTGTTCACAAAATGCAGTGCTTTGACTTGAAGAAATAAAATTATATCGTCCACAATTTATTTGATGCCCAGGCTGCTGCAGGCACACACAAGGGATTTACATTATAACTGATATACTCTATATACAGCAGTATGAGACATAGGGATTTATTTACAAAAGTCCGAAATCTTGTCATTAGAACGTGTTCTTAAAAAATGGCAGTTATAAAACAGAGGAGGGGAGAATAAGCCTCTAGTATTTCTCTGTAGAGACTAAGGGCGCTTTTCCATTAGCGTCAGCTTAGCTCATTACACCTCTACACGGTACGACTCAGCACGGTACGATTGGTTTTCCATTACACTGCAGCGGTGTTGCTCCGTGGGCGGAGTCTTCACCCGCTTCCTGAAAGATTACCGAGGGAGCAGGGGAAAGGGGGTGGGCTGTATACACGAAAACTATATGTTAACCAACAACAACAACAACAACATCAGCAACAACAACAAACTCCGTCTAATGGAGTCAAATAAATAGCGATTAGAGTAAATACATGATATTGGGCAGATATACACAGCCACTGGGAGATATTTTATAGAGCAGTTTTAAATTCAATTTTATTCCAAGCTGAACAAAAGCTGTCACATGATGTGTATGTTAATAATTAATTTTATTCCAAGCTGAACAAAAGCTGTCACATGATGTGTATGTTAATAATTCGTCTTTAATAAAATTGCACGTCCTCACGATTTGAAAATCGCTCATGTGAAGATCGCAATTTTGATTCTCGAAAAATAAATTGTGATTGGTTTTCCATTACACTGGAGCGGTGTTGCTCCGTGGGCGGAGTCTTCACCCGCT
This sequence comes from Trinectes maculatus, assembly GCA_016785345.1. Lineage (NCBI taxonomy): Eukaryota > Metazoa > Chordata > Actinopteri > Pleuronectiformes > Achiridae > Trinectes > Trinectes maculatus. The sequence continues at coordinate 269,506 of JAFBJQ010001208.1, forward strand.
TCCTGAAAGATTACCGAGGGAGCAGGGGAAAGGGGGTGGGCTGTATACACGAAAACTATATGTTAACCAACAACAACAACAACAACATCAGCAACAACAACAAACTCCGTCTAATGGAGTCAAATAAATAGCGATTAGAGTAAATACATGATATTGGGCAGATATACACAGCCACTGGGAGATATTTAATACAGCAGTTTTAAATTCAATTTTTTTCCAAGCTGAACAAAAGCTGTCACATGATGTGTATGTTAATAATTCATCTTTAATAAAATTGCACGTCCTCACGATTTGAAAATCGCTCATGTGAAGATCGCAATTTTGATTCTCGAAAAATAAATTGTGGAGCCACCGGACCAATCCTGCGAAGCCGCCCGCTGACGTCAGTTTTTGGGTAGACTCGGCACGCTTGGAACCGTGGCCGAGTGGTTCCAACGTTGGAACTGTTTTCAGCCGCTCGAGCCGAGTGGAAAAACACAGAAAGCGTGCTGAGGTGGTGCTAGTGGAAAAGCGCCCTTAATGTGTTATTTTGCTGAATGGATGCTTTATATCCAGCAAAGTATATAAATGATAAATTTTACACCACAATTAAATGTCAACAGTGAAGCAAACATCGTGAAGCTCATCGATTCAGGGTTATCATTTTGCAGAAGGGATACCGGTCCCGCTGTGTTAGTATCACACAGTATCATACAGTAACGTTATTACATTACTGTATGTGATGATCACAGAGTAATATTATAGCTAACATGATTTTGATTTGATAAGAACATATAAGGTACTGTATTTGAGATACCCACCCAGAGATATCATCACTTTACCTTTAGTTAGGATATTATTCCTTAGAGTTGTTAGAAAAACCTTCTCAGCAGATTAACATGCTACAGGAGTTGTGTTTAATGTGTGAAAATGCAATAGTGTTATGCCAGTGAATTCCGAACAGTTAGGAATATAAAGTTAAATAAATCAATGACAACGAGCTAGCCAACTTAAATGAATGTTAATAATTGAATATTACACATTTAAATATTAAATATTATATTTTCATAATGTGTTCTCCTAAATTACTAGACACCTCTTATGTAAGCTAGACGACATTTCCTCTTCTCATTACTGTGTAACGTTATGTACTCAAGCCTCAAGAGCCCCGCTAGTGCCAGTAGATACATAGAAACCTCCCATTAAGACGTGCTTTGCGAGTGCACAGAAGATTTTTCATACTTTTGCACTTGACATTTGCTGCTACAGCTTCATCCCAGAGAAAACTGTGATCACTTTGCCAAACTTAAATAAGTCAATTTTAGGCATTTACTCCTATTTGTCCGTGACTCTGTAGATATTCACAGATGTTTATATGCTTAAGTAAATGTGTTTTGCATTTAGTCTTTGGCTTTATTTCAAGACCATATGGGAAACGTGTAAATTCCCAGATTATGAATGTTGTTAGAGACAGGATTGATGAACAGAATCAGAATGGATATAATCTAAGTAATTCTCAGTCTTAAAGCCGTGGGTTAGTAATCAGCCCCGAAAAGTAAAAGTGCATATCTCTCTCTCTCTCTCTCTTTGTGTGCAAATGTCACAATTATTAGAAAATGATTGCGGTTTGTGTTTGTGTGTCTTGGTGTGTGTGTGTGTGCCTTTCTGTCTTTTACAATGATGGAACAGAGTCATTATAATCCCTGGATTCTCCCGCTGTCACATCAAGGCAAATTGTCTAGGATAATGGAATTACATAAGAGGGACATGCTGGCACCCAGTTTATATCTGCACCTCCTCGCCCACCACTTGCCGCCACAGCAGCCCCCGCTCAGAGGAAACTGCTTTTGCTTATCCAGCATTATCAGCATCTGCACTAAAACCTTAGGCACGAGCGGTTCACCCTAATCTTTACATTAATTGCCGGATTTAAAAGTTCTTAATTACTTCATGGGATTTGGCAGAGTGTGAGTGATTAAATACAACAGCCAATTTGGCAATCTGACAAAACAGAGAAATGTTTGGAGAGCTGTTGAATTGGAACTCCTCCCTTTTCAAGAAGAAGATGAGGCAGAAAATGAGACTGACAGAGAGGGAGAGGGGCATCTCAGGAAACTACAGTAAGACGAGGACAAATGAGGACAGGGAGGAAGGGAGCGAGTCACAGCCAGCTGAGGAGTTTGGAGAAGAGGAGGGCAAAAGAGGACAAGGAGAGAAATAGAGCAGTGATGAGACAGAGCGGAGTGTAGCATGTGGACATTGGTGTGTCTGTGCATGTGTGCATGCGTGTGTATGTTGGGGGCAGGGGGGTGGGATGGCTGTAAGGGGGATGTGCTCACTCAGCCAAGACTCTCTAGGGGCAAAAGCTGAGCAAAGCACATCATTACCCATGGAGGGGTTGGCTGGACAGCATCGTCTGTTTCTACCAGCACCGCCACCCATGCATGGGAAAATCACAGCAGTATTTTAAATGTCATTGTTACAAGTGAGAATGGGAGAAAATCCAGAACTGACCATTTCATGTGGAGGGAAAGGGTGAAAAGAGAACGGAGAATAAGACAGAGCCAATGATGGAGGGGCAGTGGAGAGAGGGGGAAAACAAATGAGCGATACTGAGCACTGTCACACACTGCTGCTGATGGAAGTAACCTACACTTTTAGTGCCTTTTGCGATGACTAGCTGTCAGTCTGCCTGGTCCCAGGTAGTTCATAGCCAGAACAGCCAGTCAAGAAAAAAATAGGTTTCTTTTATACATGAGCAAACACACACAAGGTTGACATTTCCTCATTTAAATCCCCTGTCACAGACCCCTACATCTCATTGAGAGTACCAGAAGAAGCAGAAAAAACACAATGCTGGCAGCCATTGTGGTTCAGAGTTGCAGAAACATATCTCCATGATATCACATGATGATTTCTTTGCTCAGACAGAGTACCAATAGAAATTTGATGGGAACATTGTAAGGGCTCCACAGATCCCCATCATGTAAAGTGGTCAAGGGGGAAGTGACAGTAGCTCTGAAAATCCTCACCGTGAGTGATGAATGAAAGGATGAATGCTTAATGCCTCTGGTGGGCAGTGGGAATGAACGGAGAAGGAGTGTAGCCCCAGGCTACTGTTCAGGTGTTATCCTCATTCAACCTCTCTAAGACACTCATTCATACAGGCTGTGTTGAACAAAGAGGCGTGTTGTTATTTAGCCGTCCCTCATGAATTTGAATAGATTGGACAAACTAATAGGAACAGTTGTCAACAATACACAAGTTAGATCAACAGCACCACAGACTACATTGTCCAAAATTATTATGCAGTTGAAACAAATAGTAAACATTGACCTTCCTGCAGCTATTATTTATTGCCGTACTTTAGTCCTGCAGTCTACGTAGTATTTGTATTTGCAAATCTCCATTTTAATCTGGCACTGAATATTAAAATAAATTTGTTCATGTGAAGCAGGTTCTGCTTGTTTTTCTTCCCAGACATATTTTAGTCATTTTGGAAAGATTGTTCAACATTCAGCAATACAACGATAGAGCTTATATGTACATACAAAACGCCTGCTAACTGTTCTCCAACACAGCACAAACAGACACTGTTCTTTGCCTCTTCAACCCCCATACTAGTTTGGGGGAGGGTTTATTGTGACATGTCTTAACATAATAATCAGGGCAATAAAACAAGTGAGCACATAGATCATTGGTTACATGGTTGACAGCGTGTCATAGGGAGGTGCTGTGATCAAACTAAAGCCCTGTGGCATTCTCAAATGTTGGATCTGACGTGCTCGAGGCTGAGGCTGTGGTGGGGGTAAAACCAGGTCACTGGTGACTGTATGTGAACAGAGAATTTATGTCACTCAGCACAAGCCCACGTTCATGCTGAGCAGATGTGGGTATGTACAAGGTCTGAATGAAAAGAGTGGGTTAAATAGCCAGATGATTGAGGAAGACTGCAGTTTGACTGTTGTCTCACTCTCTCTTTCCTCTCTGCTCAGCTGTTTGCCACTGCATTCCCTCAGCCTGGCAGGAAATAATTGCTTGTCCTCCTCACAGCACTTGAAATAAAAGAGCTGTGTTAATGAGGGCTTTCCTGCACCTCTCTCTGCCTCTATCAAACCCTCCATCGCTCACTCATTGTCTTTATTGCTCTGTATCTCTGTGATGTGCACAGAATCGTTATTTGTGGATTCCGTGGAGTTCTGTCTGAAGCAACAGTTGTCGCTCCTGGCTAGCACTCTTGGTCAGCAGCTACACCAACTGAGCAGAGGTGTATCTATTTCTGGGATGATTCAGGCTGAGTGGAACAGTCTAACTATGGGTGTCAGTCTGACTGAATTAGGAGCTTTTAAGCATGATGATAGTTATTTCTGGGCATCCTGCGGAGGGAGTCTCTCCACTCCTCCCTCTCCTCGACAGTGGAATTGAGGGGGAAGCATAAGAGGAGCTGTCAATCACAGCCTATTGTTGCGAGCACAGGAGGTAATATGCTGTAAGCCCTCACAGCGGGAAATAATTCGACAGCAGGGTTTATACACTTGACACTCACACACTTTCACATTGATTCCCCAGGAATATATTGGCAGCAGTGGGAGATTGAAGCAGATTTTGCAATTGGACCCCTGGGTTCACTCCTGGTCCTGCTACCAATATTATTTCCTGTACCTGTTGTGCTGTATACACTACATTGAGCTGCACAGTAATATTGTGGAGTAATTTCTAATAGTGTTTTTGTAATTATTATTATTACTTTTATTACAGTCAGTGCCCAACAATATTGAGAAATTATTGATATATCGGCTGTAATTGGGTTTGAATTCAGAGCAGGGGAAAAGTTTTTTTAGGTGTTTAGGGCCACCAGTATTTAAAACTATTTAAAGGTGACGCAAATAAGCGGAGTATCTTGCAGAGTCTCACGCTATAGTAATGAGTCACAAACAGCCAAAGTCATGGTGTGTGGTCAGTAAATAAATAATGTGGCACAGAGAGTGTTGGCTTTATCATGCCAGCACCATCTCATGGCTGACTTACTACTGGCACTGTATCACTGCTTAACTACCAGGACCACGTCTGCTGTAGCTGCTGCTGCTGACACAGATCTCAGCCTGTGAGCAGGGCCTCAGCTCCACAACAGACATAGGAGGTGTGGACCTTATTCATCCATCAGGCATTATTCATCACCACCTTACTGCTCAAAAAAGAAATTGTTGTATGCCTTCTGTAAACCTGTTTACTTGTGTTGGTGAGAGAGACAAATATTTCTTTTTTATAGAGTGGTTTATGTGGGTGAGCACATGTCATTATCAATGCTTTGATCACTGCTGTTTTCTCGTGTAGCCGAAGCTGCTTTCCCAAAACTTGAGGTTTGCATTGAAGTTGCATGTTGACAAGTTCCCACCAGATGTTAACAAATGATCGTGAGTAAGCACGGTGCTCCAGGTACCTTTTGGATTTTCCATGGGGTGGACTGACTCAGAAAATATTAAGAACATTGAATAAAATCTGACATTTGTTTCAAATGTCACAGCACATTCAGCATGGTTTCATGACGTGTACTAGTTGCTCAGTACCACCCAGCCTTAAACAGTCTGACTCTGGTTTGAAAAATGTGTGTTGTCAGTGCTGCTGACAGATCCAATACTGCATACTCAGTAACATCATTAATTATCAAGTCATTTTGATTAACTTGAACATGTAGAAGCATTGCATACTTGGATGATCTGAGAACCACAAGCAGCTCTAATACTCATCCAGGGAAGTAATTACTTTGAAAGAGGGATCAAATGAATGGGAATTAAGAACATTCCACCCCCCCTTTACCCCCTTCACCTTCTTCAGTGCACCAGAATGAGCCCCAAAAGACCATGGCAGCTAATGGATACTGCATCAACAGCCCTGGGCTCATTGGATTTGCCACATCTGGTGTATTGATTGGAATGTAGCGCAAGCCCTACGACATGATCCTCTATTATGCACCGATTGATGGCCTTCTGATCGGCTGCACGGCCCAGCCCCCTTCTCAAGGACAGCCTCTCACGGTCTGTAGTGGGCGAGGAGTTTATTTTAACATGACAGGGAGTGGAGTCTGTTGAGAGACTAGAGAGAATGAAAGTGCAGGAGACAGAATTAGTGGACTGACCATATGATGTTGCCAAACTGAAACACTGAGGTTAACCACTGAAGCAGCTGTCTGAAAACCACTCTCCATAACATGCCACTGAAATCAGCATCATTAGTCTGACACTGCTTTCAGCTTTGTTTGTGTTTGACTCAAGCATTTGCTCTTAGATTGGATTCAGAGTAGCCCACTTCCTTGGCACAACCAAAAGATTTGTTTTTCTCCAGGAGAGCTTCATTTTCTAGCAGTAACACTTGTATACATGGCCTCAAGCTTATACTGAGTTTCTACAACTTTTGTAACTCTCTACTGGGCCACAGGTCTCATAAAACAGTCCACCGGATCAAGGGCCCTCTTCTTCACTGCAGGGATATCACAGAATCTCCTCCTGCCAAAACTAGAATTGAGTTTGGATGGATCGAGTATACTTGGCGTATTAGTATAACATGAGTTCTGGTTGAAAGGCCTCCTGAGCAGCCATTGGGCTATGCCAGGCTGTTTATTTGCATGCTAAGCTTTTGAGTGTGTGTTTGTGTGTGTGTGTGTGAGCACACACCATACCATGCTTGCCCAGTGCTTGTCTGTGATTATCTGTGTAGCTGGCAACAGTTTGGTCTCAGCTGAGTCTGAGTCTCTGGAAGGCCGGTGTCATCCTGTCTTCCTCGAAGTCCTCCACGTTCCCTCCAGATGCTGCCAGCTGGTGTCCATTATGCTGCAGGTGTGTGTGTGTCTGTGTTTTAGTTCAGACATTTGGACTTTGTGTTTGCATTTTGCCTCACAGCTTCAGGCCCTGTTAATCTGCACAGCTGATGGACCAAGCTGCTCTTGCGGCCTGCATGTTTGCCTCAGTTCAGTGGTGACAGACCACAGAAAATATGTTTTCCTGGGTGATGGGTTTTATGTGAAATGCTGTGTTTAGGAAATCAGTGGGATTCTTTAAAAAATGGCACGTGACTTATTTTCTTGCTTTTATTGTCTTTGCTGAATAAGAACAATTGGATTCAAAGAGGTTGTGGTTTGTCTGTGTTGGTGTGTGTTGTCACAAATGAGTCACAAAGGGGGGCAGAGGAACTCTGTGGTTGCTGGTGAGTGGAGCAGCTACGCCATGTCCAAATGAATCTCAGTCTGTGACAAATGGGGCCAGCCCTGCAGTAATCAGATTAGAGGACCTAAGTGATGTGCTGCAAATGTCCCACCTTGTGATCCTGTGCATTCATTTTATTACAGCAGCGAACTAATGAGATTATCCCTCAAAACAGGGCAGCTCCACCAGGAAGCGGCTGCGTAAACCAGCAGCCTCTTTTCGTTCTTCATCAGTCTCTGGGTTCAGTCACCTCGCTTTGTCAGCCGTCATGTAACAGTGTTGCAGTGTGGCCGCTGTCACCTCACAGCTCCATTATGAGGCTAATCCATGTTTGTGCCTTGGATCCCCCCCCCCCCCCCCCCCCCCCCCCCCCCCCCCCCACAGGAAACCCAGGATCAACTCCCAGCTGGTTGCACAGCAGGTGGCGCAGCAATACCCAATGCCTCCCCCACCCAAGAAGGAGCGGAGGGAGAGGAGCGAGCGTCCAGAGAAGGAGCGTCCAGACGGAGAGGGAGAGCGTGCCAATGGCGAGGGGCGCCCAGAGGGCGAGCGTCCAGACAGCGTGAGACCAGAGGCAGACACCCCTGAGAAGGACAAAAGCGACAAAGAACAGCCAATCAAACCCGACAAACCCGACAGAGAGAAGGACATTAGCCCAGCGGTCACGAAGAAGCCCAGCAGCAAAAAAAACAGGTCAGTGTTTAGGCTTCACTTGTGTGTCTGGGTATTCATTGTGTCGGTCCTGTCCCTACAGATGTGTATCCTTTGTTTTCTTGCAGACCCAAATCAGAGAACCACCAGAGCCCACCCAGTGACAAACACAGCATACAGTCTGGCAAGTCAACAACCAAGACCAACAAAAACTCTCACATCTCCAGGTGCGTAGTCTCGTCTCTCACGGCACAGCACACCGTTTCACATCTGCGACTGCACAGCAGCACTTTTCACTCAGCACATACAGCACCAGGCTAGTGGGAAACCTCAGATGATTCACAAATGATCTTTTACACTAAACACCCACTCTCACTTTATATACACTTGTTCTGACTGTTCATGTGTCACCCGATGAATTGAGCAATTTAGTGTAACCGCCCCCACACTGCTGGCAGCCTCCCTCGTGTTGCTGCTGAGACACACGCACACAGACACACACACACACACATTGTGGTTGGACTTTTGAGTTATTAAGTGTTTTCTTTATTGCTCTGTCGATGTCCCTCAGACCCAAACTGAAGAACATTGACAGGAGCACTGCCCAGCAGTTGGCCATCACTGTAGGGAACGTGACGGTTATTATAACAGACTTTAAGGAGAAGACCCGCTCCTCCTCCACGTCCTCGTCCACCATCACGTCCAGCGCAGGCTCCGAACAGCAGCACCAGAGCTCCGGCTCCGAGAGCATGGACAAGGGCTCGTCACGCGCCTCCACGCCTAAAGGGGATCTCTCTGTGGGGCACGATGAGTCGTTCTGAGAGTCCTGCGTCTCCCCCCTTGTTCTCACCCTGCTCCACTCCCTGTCCCCCCCATGTTTCTGGACACTATGGATCCCATAGGGGGAGATTTTTCACCTTTCCCATTACTGCCCTGTCTCCATTCCACGAGCCACCCCTTGATGCTGAGAGGATCTGGCTGGCTGAGAGAGACTGTCCTGTGCGCCTGTCAGGGAAACTAATGCCCTGCCTGGAGAACTTCCCACGAGGTTACATCGGTGGCACATGCGAGGAGAGCGGGGCTACAAAGAATAACGCCCCCGTCCCCAAACCCCCGCGGTAGCATCCAGACACTTGTATGTATTGTTTTATATTTGTATGTGGATGTGAGGCCAAGTCGACATTTTTTTGTTTGTTTTTGTAAAGAAGAATTCTTCGCTGGGCACAATAACGACCATTGTTTCAATAACTTTAAACTATTATTACCCTTATTTATTACCTGTTGCACCTGTATACTTTGATATTCTTCTTTTTATGTTCAAGCTTTGCTGTGTAGCTCTGCCGATCGATTGTTCCTTCAGTGTTTTTTTATTAGAGTTGAAATGATAGGACAAGACTCGAGTCACAGACGGACACATTGGAACACATACACGCGCGCGCACACACAGACACACTGGTGCTAAATACACTGTGAAGCGGTTTTGCAGATCTGGGATTGCCCATTCACTCAGTGCGACAAAGTGATGAATCAAATTCTCATTCGCTTCTCTGGTCGACACTGTCTCACTCTGAACACTGTCTGGACCTCCATTAGGTCTGTCTGCTTGTTCTGTACAGGTTAGTGTGCATCAGAAGAATCTCACATAAGTTCAGACACCTGGCATTTTCAACTAGATTGTCTATAATTTAGTATGCTATAGCAGATCTCCTATACAGTATCTTATGTCGTTAACTGTACAGTGTAGGCTCTTGTGTAAAACACTAAAAAGCGGTTCAGATTTTTCTGCATTCCATACTTCAAGGTTGAGTTTTTCTGGCTGAAGGTAGAGCTGTTCTCTCATCTGCTGAGCCAGAGGTTTTGTTTTTTTCCACTGAAGGATGGTTACACGCAGTTCTACGTGGTAAAACCATATGGAACTGTAAAATAGAGCTGTTGTGTCAAGCTGTTGTGAATCGATTTCTTTTTTGTTGTTGTTGTTGTGGTCCTGAAGACAACTTTGACCCACTAAACCCGACATCCCAGCAAACAAGTGCAAAGATTTGAACAAGTTGCAAGATTGACAAAACAATTGACTTGTTCTTATTTTTATTAATTTAAGACTCCTCTCATTGAAGGCAAAAAAATTCAGTAGTTACTATAACATAATTGCTCTTTTGAATTTTTCAAACAGTGAGGCTTATTTAAGGGGTTTAATTCACTTTCACATTAGCTGATACTAGACCAACATAATTTCCTCTTAATTGTATTAAATTGTATAAAGAATAAATGTGTATATGATATCTTAGTTTTATTTATTGAAGGACCAAAGGAATTTCATAATGACATGATACATAGACAGATGAATAACAATTTGAAATGCAATTATCTAATGTGTGAGATGAATAACAGTTTAAATAAAGACTAATATAATCCATGTAAATGGTGTTCTTATTGTCCACTTGTCTCTGTGCGGCAGTGAGAGCCGGGTTGAGGAAAACTCTGGCTCCGCTGTCAGTGGTGGCTGCTGCCTCATCATGCAGGTGATGAGAAGCAGGCTGGGTGCTGGGCGAGCAGCTGAGAAGAGCTCTGGGTCAGCTGGGCTGAAGACTTTGGTCTTAGCAAATCCCCTCTTCACTCTGCTGGACCACCACAGTACAAGTAGCTGCCCCTGAAACAGAGGCTTCAACTCAGCAGTTGAGCCTCCCAGAGCAATTTAACCCAGGTTAGGTGAGGTAAACCTGAGCCCTGCAGGTTCACACGTACAGATGATAATCACACGTGTCGGAAGCAATGTTTCAAGTCCAGGAGATGTGTATTCATAACGTTGGTTCTGGTCTGAAGCTATAATTATCATGTAATTATGTACTTTATTGCATACAAATATGGAATCAGTGTTCAAAGTGAGGAAAAGCAATGTGAATAGAACTAAAGGGGTCAAATGGGGGGAAATGTTTTGTCCTGTTTTTACTGAGAGTAAAACCCTGCTTTGTGATGCAATCTGTCAGACGTGGGCCTGAGAAGCCATCTTTTCACCTGCCTTATCTGCAACCATTCACTTGACTGAGTACTCCAACAGCAAGGACTCATTGTTAAATTATTGATAAATGGCCATTTGCTGAGTATATGAATTATTGCTTGTAAATAGAATTTTAAAAAGGTGCAAAAGCAAACACTATGAATAATGGCATTGGAGCTGACGTCTTTTGTTTCCTGTTTCCTTTTCGCGCAAGCAGTTCTGTTCTTGTGTGCGACCAGTAACCTTAATTTACTGTGTAAAGATGGTTACATTTTTTAGCTTTGTTTGTCAGAGACCCAAATATAGAATGCTTGTTTTAATGACTGTATAATCTTAACCGTGAATTTCAAACTAAGTGTATTATACAAACTCATCTCTTCCTATAACAGTGTCTTGTACAATGCTTTTAAAGTTATTGCTCGGTTTTAAAAACAAAAAAAGGAAAAAAAATGTAGGGACAGTACAATAATCCATTTCCTTGTTTAATCCAGTTTTATTTTATTATTTTTTTTTATTTGATTAACTTATAGCTGATGTGTCATTGTTTCCCCCTGTGAAATGGTCACATTATGTTCCTGGTGTGGAAATGTACGCAGCATTTTCAGCAGATCACAGCTCCTTGTCTCGCTTATACTGTTAAAATAATACATGTTTCTGGCATGTGCACGACTTTGCGCTTATAGGCTAACCTGATCCTTTTTTTTCTCCTCTGCTTCAAATAGAAATGTCTATTTATGAATTTTGCTTGTAGTTTTTCACAAATAAAATTGTTAAAGTTACCTATTTCCTGGCTGCTGTGTGTCCTTCATTCACACCGCGGACGCCTGTACAGACACAGAAAGTTCAGCTTTGTAAACAGGAAGCGTGTGCGGAGATCTGGGCGAAGGAGATGTCCCAGGCAAAGTGTGTGTTTTTGTAGGAGAAGAAGAAGCCTCCGCAGGGCAGAGACACATGACGTGAGGGAGCCCTCACACTGACAGCAGCTTTCAATCACGTCTCCCTCCAGGGGCTGGTTAGCAGCCCACTAATGCACCGCCTGAAAGCTGCGCCCGACGCCTGCACTCCTCTGTTGTCACTGAGAATCCATACACATATGAAAGAGAGCAGGGGAGAGGAGTTCCTGTGGTTCATAGTGCAGATTCACCACAGTCATGAGGTTGTCCACAAAGGTAGAGTGGCTTTATTCCATCTCTCTCTGCTCCAGGCAGAAATAAACTCTCATGTGGAATTTTTAATTGATGTCTTAATGAATGAGCTGGGAGAGATATACAAAGTGTACGCACACAGATCAGTGTATAGACCTGTTGCTCGTACTCACAGACATAGAAATATGAAAGCAGCAGCTCTTCAGATGTTCGTTATTCTTCCTGCCACAGGTTAGGACACGCGAGCACAGATGATCTGCCCCTGCAGGGATAAATGAAGTATATCGTAAAAAGCTAATTGCTTTCAGGTCACTATTCAAGTCGCCAGCGTAAGAATCTACCACACACAGCGGCTTTCAGCTGGAAGTAAAGTTGCCGTTTTGCGTGATGGGGTGCAAATTGAATGAGCAGGCTTTTTGCTTTGAAGGTACCGTTATGCTGTTTGTTCATAAGGTCCATCCAGCGTTGTCGAGAAGGTGGGTGAAGATCAGGACTTCATTTGGGAGAACCACACCCCTCTTTTCTTCACATGGTCTCTAGAGCTGCAGATAAAAACCCAGATGGGCGTCTCCCACTAGAGGCGACCCTCTGCCAGCACAAACCACCACACTCTAACCAGGTCCATGTGCTGGGGGGGTGGGGTGGGGGGTGGGGGGTCTGCATGTGCAGATAAGAAACCACCACTTTTATGTGAAGAGGAAATCAATAGGCTTGATGCAAAACACTGGCAATATGTGGGACAGGAGCTGACGTAGGCCGCGTTTCCTCTGAAACCACAAAGCCCTGTGATGTTCCCAGTTGTGCTGTTCGTTATTCTTCCTGCCACAGGTTAGGACACGCGAGCACAGAGGATCTGCCCCTGCAGGGATAAATGAAGCATATCGTAAAAAGCTAATTGCTTTGCGTGATGGGGTGCAAATTGAACGAGCAGGCTTTTTGCTTTGAAGGTGCCGTTATGCTGTTTGTTCATAAGGTCCATCCAGCGTTGTAGAGAAGGTGGGTGAAGATCAGGACTTCATTTGGGAGAACCACACCCCGCTTTTATTCACATGGTCTCTAGAGCTGCAGATAAAAAACCCAGATGGGCGTCTCCCACTAGAGTCGACCCTCTGCCAGCACAAACCACCACACTCTAACCAGGTCCATGTGCTGGGGGATGGGGGGGGGGGGGGGGGTCTGCATGTGCAGATAAGAAACCACCACTTTTATGTGAAGAGGAAATCAATAGGCTTGATGCAAAACACTGGCAATATGTGGGACAGGAGCTGACGCAGGCCGCGTTTCCTCTGAAACCACAAAGCCCTGTGATGTTCCCAGTTGTGCTTGAGAATCGGAAGTACCGGAGAAGACAAACAGTTTAAAGGGCAGTTAATCAGGGTCTGCAAATTCACTCCACTCGTTATCTCTAAGCCGGAGTCATCGAGCGGATCCACTCACTGCATCCTGTTTTAACTTGAGCGAACAGCAAGATCTCATAAACAAAACATCTGGTGAAACTCAAAAGTTCTTCCACAGCGCCGCGCTGCATCTCGCTGTCATCATTCAGTCATGATGAGACACTTGGAGCAACAGGTTATGGTGAAAAGCAGTGTCAGACTCACAGATCTGTCCACAGGCTCAGCCAATCAGCATCAGCCCATTTAACACCGCGGGGACTCACCCATATTCCTGAACCATCATGCACGACGCAGCTCGACATGTTGTCGTCCCAAGACTCTGCTGATTGCTACCAGCCTCCACCAAGCATCCAGACGGCCTGGGTGGCTGCACACAGAGGGTCTCCAACAGGAATGCACTCCACACCTCTGCCGTCCACTCCCACCTCATCAAAGAGGAATCCCCCCACTGATCCCGGGAAAGTCGGCTGCCAGAGCGGCTCAGGTTTTATTGGCGTCTGCTGACCCTCCGCTCACCGTCAGCTGATGACAGTTTCTCCTCAGCTCAGTTCAGCCTCTGCTTCAAGGAAGCGTACGTTTCAAATAACAAAAATAGTGTGATGTGATTAATGACATATTTGAGCGGGCGAGAGCGTTCGGCCTCTGTGAGCGAGGCCAGCCTCTGATTGGTCAAGTAACACAGCTGCTGTATCTGATATCTGTGTGTGTGTATGTGTGTGCGTGCCTCACAGTTATCCAGCGTCTTCACTACATGAATAGTGTTAGGTAACAGAGATGCTCCTGCTGTGTTGCTCCTGTTGTTAGAATGACAGCTGGAGCGTCTCCTCCAGCTGCAGCTACAGACACGTGTCAGCAACACAAGATGGATTCATGTAGTGGCTGACAACGCTCAGTCAAAGAGCGCATCATCTTTTACTGTTGCATCTGAATGGCACAGTACCTGACTCTGATCCTTATTCAGAACAGGGCCTTCCTGACTGGACGTCGATTATGGTTCACTATAGGTTTTTAATGAGCAGGTATTCGCTCATGTAGGAAACTGAGGTGTTTGGTGAAACCAGACTTGTTTAACCTGATTCATGTTCAGATCATACGTGACAGCAACATGGTGCAGGGAGCGTGCGCTGACTCAGCTAATCGCCAGCATCTGTGTCGCAGTCCCTGTTGTGTGTGTCTGGAAGTGTGTGTTTTTGTTAATTGTTTCAGATTTGTAGTGCGAGTGATGAGTGCCTGGTGTGGTTTTTGTTTCTCCCTCCCCTCCCTGCTCTGTCTCCTTCACTCTCTGCACACCTGCCATCAACACACCTTCCAGCCATCACCCAATCACCACTGAACCCTGCACTGACCTCCAGTCACAACAATATTTCACACAATCTTTAGTCTGTGATTGTGGCTCTGACAGTTGTTTTTATGAAGGAGCTCCACCTATGCTGGTTTTCTGCTGAAAAACGCAGGGACTCCTGTGGACTCGTCCTCTGAACCAGGCATTGCGTCATTTTTTAAGGTGATGGACAGGGTTGGACAGGGCCTCTGAGTTTGAGCTCCTGCACACAGCATCGCACAGCACAGTGGATTTTTCACGTTGTCAGAGTCAGAGTGGTGCAGTTGTGATGCGCAGTGAGAAGCCAGTGTACAATGACCTCTGCAGACGACTCAGACATGAATGATTATTTGGCTGAATGGAACAGAGCAGTCATTCAGCAGAGTACAGTGATATCAATGAGGCGGCCTCGCAACATTAACAAAACTGCTAGTGACAACAAAAGACACTGTACAAACTGTTCTCACACAATAGTTGCTGTAAAAGAGTTTCTTTTATAGCCGACCAATGAGAGCAGGAGCCAGTTCCTATATAAAGCCGGCTGGAAACCCTCCTTCAGACGTCCTTATTTACCCTCTGCAGCTGTAAACAATGGAGGGAACCACTCATTCGCTGCCCATCAATCAACGTGACATCGACCTCCACTCGGAGGGGATGGATTTGTCTTTGCTGCGAGTGCTGTGTAATTGCGGGGAGTCGGCGTATTTCTGGGGCGTCTATTTATGGTCCTGCTCAAAGAGCTGGTTGCTGTGTTTCTATGGACGTGGTCGTCATAAAGCTGTCTCTGCGTCAGAGGACCAACGACCCCGGAGGCTCAGGCTCAGGCTCAGGCTCAGGCTCAGGCTCAGGCTCAGGCTCAGGCTCAGGCTCAGGCTCAGGCTCAGGCTCAGGCTCAGGCTCAGGCTCAGGAGCTGCAGCTGCTCGCCGATCCATGAGGGAGCTGCAGCATCAGCTCCAGGCTTCATCAACAGTGACATGATCAATGTAGCTTTCTCCAAAACGAGCCGTGAACGCACTCCTGTGCCTGTCTTCTCAGAGACACACACACACACACACACACACACACACACACGCAGAAGTAAGACAAATTCTTAACGCTGCCCTCCATCTGTCTGCTGAGATCAGATCTCCCAATAAAAGCAGGATGATAAAGGATTTATTGAGCAGCAGCCTCGGCGCTCATAAAGTGGAACAGTAAATCTCTGTTGAAGAACTTTACCTCTTTTTTCTTCTTCTTCTTCGGCCTGTCTGTGGGAGGACTCTTTCCCCTCTTCCAGCTGCTGCATATTTTCTTCCCATTTTGTGCCAAGAACCAAACGGGGGGTGGGGGGGGTGGGGGGGGGAGTCTCATTTCAGACAATCCACTGCATCTTGGACTGAATCCTCGCCTTCATTGAGAATGGACCGCGCGTCCAGAGCTGCTGGCCTCTCTGTTGTTATCTGCAGCTCGTCAACATGATGCAACGTAATGAGGATCATGTTATGACCGCAGCCCACAATGTACGTGTGTGTGTGTGTGTGTGTGTGTGTGTGTGTAGAGGAGATGTGTGCTGCAGTGTTTAAGCCTGGTGTTAACAGGAGCGGCGGTGCAGTAAATTATTGATGAAGCTCGGAGCATTGAGAGCCTTGTAAAGCAGCTTCACCTGGATGTCAGGAGCTCGGCCCCTGATAGCTGTCACAGCTCGCCCTCAGGGCCCTCAGGGGTCCTCAGGGGCCTCGGGGCCCGCTCACTGTGTTCTGACACCATTTAGACATCACGCTCAGACCATGAATCCATGAAACATGACTGCCGCAGGTTTTATTTTGTTTGGGAGAGAGGGTTTATTTTTCCCAGCGTGGTTTTCCAGCCTCATGCATAAACAGTGTTGTGGAGATTATGTCGTCCCACAAATAAACTCCCCATCTGAGCTGCTGCTGCTGCTGCTGCTGCTGCTGCTGCTGTGTTGTTGTGGTTGTGAGGCAGTTGTTCCAGTCTCCTCCTCACTGCTCCGTCTCCTCTCCCTTAATGGGGATGCATTACTTTATCATTTAGGCTAATTACTGCTGAACAAATGGTTCCTCGCCGCCTGTCAGCCTGCACTGTGTAATCATTCTTGACCTACTCGCTGAACTCCATGTTTTAAGTATGTGAACTGTATAATATTCGCCCTGCTTAATTATTAATAGGCCCAAACTGTGTGGGACGAGTCATCCATTTAGTCGCCGCTCCCAATAACTGTGGTTTCACAGCCCAGGGAAGTCAGGGGAGAGGAAGAGGAGGTGGAGCCAGGATGAAGGAATTAGAGACGTCTGTTATAAAATGTAGTTTAGGACAAATTGTTCAAATGAGATGATGGAAAAGAAAACACAAAATAAAGACGCGTGTTTATAGCTCATCGTGAAGATGGCTGCAGCGACAGGGAGATTAAAAAGAGAGGCTCTCTCGTTGCCATCAACTTGACAAAGCGGAAAGAGAAGGTGGAAAACTATATTCCAAGGACATGTTCCAGTGTGCCCCCTCCCCCCAGCTCAGACTGCAGAGAGAGCTATTAGCATCCAGGAACCCTGAATCTCAATAAGGGGGAGGATAGCTGCGCACAGAGCCTTGTGCTGCACATGCAAAAAAAAAACACCCTGTTTAAAAATGTCTTTTTAATGAAGGCTGTGGATGTGTTCGCAGCCAGTCGCACACTGATCAGTGTGATGAGTGTGATCAGTGTGCGACTGGCTGATAACTGACAGGGCTGATGGCTCTGGACAGGTGATTTATCATGAACGTACATTTAATTCAGTCATATATCCTAGGGTAGCGGATATTGCAGGAGGCTTCTTTCTGCCTAGACACACACACATATATATATATATACACACACACACACACACACATATATATAAAAGCTGTACCTGCTCCAGGGCCTGCCAGGAGCCGGTGTGTCCACATCTGTGCACCCGGACGCAGGATGAGTCTGAGCGAGCGGCTGCACAGGATAAAGTCTGAGAGTCTTTTGCTGATCCAGTATCAGTGAATCGAGTCGTGAATTCCTCAGGTGTTGTTAGCGTAGTTAGGCTCCGAGGGATAACCTGGCTTTCAGGAACAGTACTGTCGCCTCATGCAGGCGTAAAGGTTCAGCACTGCACAGTGCATAAACAGTGACAGTTTGCTTTGATTGTATAAATGATGACACTGTGACAGTGGGTTTTCGGGCCACTTTGTGTCGCCCTTCTATCCAGTGAAACCCTTCACGTGCCCATGTTGTTTTTGTGTCAGATGGAAGCGGCTGTGAGTGATTAGTGCTTTACTCGGTTGGACGCAGAGTTTGTTCCAGCCACAGCCCTGGACGGCTGCTCTCCCCCAGCAGCCCGCCATCATGACCACTGCAAATCATGCACCGGCCGGCCTGACAGCTCGGCACCACTCCAAACCTGTGTTTCCATTTGGGAGCCGTCCAAACCAAACTGTGAGTGGCCAGCCCAGCTCCTAATGAGCGATGCAGGGAGCTGCAGGTAGGCTAACGTGAAACACTGGGCTTTTCCCCCCCAACTCAAATATCACAGCGGCGGTGGTGGGGGGGGATCAGCTTGGAGGTGGGGCCGGTTCTCTGAGATGTAGTCTGTCACATCAGCAGGATCACTTAGCCCTATAGAGCCCAGTCTGACAGGTCTTTGAGATAGAGATGAGATAATGAAGTGCTGAGAGCTTGACTTTTCCCCCTGCTCCCAGCTGGAGGACTGTGTGCTGCTGTCGACATGAAACTCACACGTCACCGGCAAGAAAAGAATCAAATCTGCCTCATGATTAACGCACACCAGTCCCATCATGCAGGTCTGTGGGGAGGGAGGCAGAAATGCAGACGCCCAGGTTGGCATTGTCAGATTGGCGTGGTTTGATAACACACCTCCCATCAGGGCGAGTGTGCAGCGTCAACACCACACAGATATCTCCATCAGCAGGTTTCGCCCCGCCATGTTTACCTGTGCACAGGTTCTGCACTGACGGCGTGCGGTGTTCAGGGAGGAGACGAGGAGCAGTGATGCTGCAGCATCTGATGATGAAGATGATGCAGGAGGAGGAGGGAGGGGGGGGTTAGAAATCGGAGGGGAGGCAAAACAAAGGTGCTTCTGCTGGGACATTTAATTCACGTGTGAGTGGCTGTTACGCAGCGGCGTGATGGAGAAGTGCTCGAGCCGCCGCCTGATTATTCTCCGTGGCTCAGCCAGTCTCCTCTGCAGCAGGGAGCGTAATGAGATCTGGAGGAGAGGAGACAGAGCACAGTGTGTGTCTCTCACTGTGTGTGTGTGTGTGTGTGTGTGTGTGTGTGTGTGTGTGTATAAAAACAAAAACATAAGTGAAGAATGAATGAAAAAACTTGATAAAACTTTGATGTTTATCCCTTGAAATTGGAAAAACAACTGGAATTGATTGACGACCTCTGACCTTGTGTTTGTTGAATCTGATCTTTTCTCGCAGGTGGTCTTTCGTAACCGGGCGACGTTCGACGGCTGTCAGTACCATCACGATTGGTACTGTTACGGGTGGAACTGTGGCACTGTGTCCAGCAGTCAGCACGGCATCGGAGGGGGAGTGTGTGTGTGTGTGTGTGTGTGGGGGGGGTGTTTGGAGACTGGGGGCATATGGGATGTTACAGTCCTGTTGAAGATGTCAGTAAGTACAAGGGCTGTGAGCGGTGCCAACCCGACGGCTCCCTGCTGCCAACTGGCACCACCCCGCCGCTGCATACTGAGAGCCCCTCCCGGGCCCCTCCCGGGCCCCTCACAGTCCGCGAGCCAGTGCATCATTTATGTTCCCCCTCCAACTTGTATCGCACAACACAACTATGCACTGTGACGAGGTTTAACAACACACATATAAGTGCAGAGTGGAAATGTTGGAGCTCAGCTTTGCTCTCAGAAGAGATGAGGTGTGTTTCTGTCCCCCCCCCCCCCACACACACACACACACACTCTCTCTGTTCCTCCTCAGCCTCAGTCAACTGTCTGAGTCAAGTAAAAGAAAAGGGAAAAAAAATCCAGCAACATCAGCCTCCATCCACCTGGCTCCATCACAGCACAGCAGGTCAGGACAGGATGAAGTGAAGGTGGCGTCTCCGCTGCCTCTGCTCCTCTCATACTCTGGATTTCATCAGCGCTGGAACTCACCTCCATTCTCGGGAATTAATGTCCAGGATTTCTATGAATGTGAAAGCAGGCTGATGTGCTGCTCCTCTGCTGCCGTGGAAACAGGCAGAAGCAGCTACAGCTGACTGCTCCTCAACCAACCATCATAACCACACTCTCACTCTCTCAGTGAATTCATTCTTTCACTTACGCTCAGGCTGGAACCCTGAATGTACATGTACGCTTCTCATAATTAAACATCTCCATGTGGTTCAGCTGAGGCCGTTCAGCAAACCATTGTTGTGTTGTCCCAGACACTTTGTGACTTATTTTCCTGTTTCTTTGTCAGAGTTGTGTCGTCACGTCTCTGCTGCTATAGGCAACTAGTCCAGACTCCAGGAAGCCGCAGCATCACTGCACAGCTACACCCTACAAGACTTCAGCTTTTGGACGGATTAAGCAAAACAAGCTATAACATGTTGCTGAGCGAGCGCTGGAAGTGCTGGTAGTGGACCTGATGCCTTCCACAGAGCCAGACTGAGCTGTTTCCAAGTTTTAATGCTAAGCTAAATGAATCACATCCTGGCTCCAGCTTTATGTCCCCCCCCCCCCCCCCCCCCCCCCCGACACACTGATCCTCTCATCAGATTCTCAGCAAAGAAGCAAACTTCCCTAAAATAACATAGTTGGCTGTTGCGGAGGAGGAGACAGCAAATAGTTGGAGCTCCAGCTTTATTCGTTAATATAACGCTGGGATTATTACTCCGACAATGCAGAATGACTAAATCTGGACACATGGTTTCGTGATGTAATCGCATGGCTGAGTTACACCCCTGATAAAACCTTTCCATTCGGTAAGTATGTGATATGCTCTCCAGTGTGTGTGTGTGTGTGTGTGTGTGTGTGT